>CAUYON010043788.1:0-52608 GCA_963573935.1 Arctocebus calabarensis | reverse complement strand
GAACCTTAGCTAATAATGATGTACCAATATTGGTCCATCAATTGTAACAAGTGTCCTGCACTAATGTAAGAGGCTAATAATAGGGGAAATTGCATGGGGAAAAGAAAGTTCATGGGAACGCTTCTGCTTGCTCATTTTTTTAGTAAAACTGAAACTGTTCTAAAAATTAAAGTTTATTACAAGTTGAAAAAAAAAAAAAAGAAGACAAAGAACCTTACTTCTGGTAGTGGGTGGATCTTTATGTGTTAAGGACTAAAGGATTTTGTCTCCATATAAAATGGTATCTTTGTATTTTTCTTTTCTTGATTTTATCTTCAGTTTTGGATTATTTATCTTTAAGACATCTGGTGTGTTATGATGGTCTTTGAGTGGGATGTTTATAAAATAAAAACCAGAAAAAGAACCAAGGGAAAGAAGAAATTGTCCTGGATAAGTTTTTCTTATTGGATCAAAGTATGTGTCAACTTGGCCTTGTTTCTAATGGCTAAGTATTCCACAGATGAATTGACAACATAACATAATAGTAATAAATATTTGCCTGAACTTTTTCTTCATACCTATCTGTTCAGGACATAGAGTGGGGTACATGACAGGTCAAATGTTCAGGTAGTTGTCATTTTGAATCTTATTCCACTTTGGAGACATACGTAATCCTAAAATTTCTTTGCTCTCCTTGATGTTCCTCATTTCATGAAGCTTTCAAGTTCCTTAAGTTCCTTGAGCAGCTTCTCCAGGTTTCACACTGGTTTAGTGTGGAAGGTGCTAGAATATTTGAGACAGCAGAAAATGGTCCTGAAGCTGTGAATTATGTGTCTAAGATAATGACTTTTTTGGCAATCTTCTCATTGTAATGAACCTAATTTCACCGGTTGTAATAAAGCAGGAAGGAAGAAGAAACAACATTTGCAATGGTGTGTAAAATCCTATTATCTCAATGTCTTAATGCTTGAAAGGAAGCAAGGGTCAGGCAAAAGAAAGAATTAAAAAGGAAATGGAAAGGAAAGACTGGTGCATTTTAGAGCAGCACTCACATAACTTAAATGTAATTAAAGCAATTTTCCTTAATGATGTCCTTGGATATTATATAATTTTTTGGACTAGGGGGAAAATCTTGCCCCTCTTCTTTATCCACATCTAACAAAATTCTACTTTGCAATTGTGGTTTTTTCCACTTAGAAATTCTCCTTCCTTCCTTCCTTCCTTCCTTCCTTCCTTCCTTCCTTCCTTCCTTCCTTCCTTCCTTCCTTTCTTTCTTTCTTTCTTTCTTTCTTTCTTTCTTTCTTTCTTTCTTTCTTTCTTTCTTTCTTTCTTGAAACACAACCTCAAGCTATTGCCCTGGGTAGAGTGCCATGAACAGCTCACAGCAACCTCAAACTATTGGGCTTTAGCAAGTCTCTTGCCTCATCCTCCCAAGTAGCTGGGACTACATGTACCCACCGCAATGCCTGGCTATTTTTTGTTTGTAGTTGTTGCTATTTGGAAGGCCTGGGCTGGGTTCAAACCTGCCAGTTCCAGTGTATGTGGCTGGCGCCCTAGATACTGAGCTATAGGCGCCGAGCCTCTTCACCTGTTCTTGAAGAATTATTTTTTATTCTTGAATATCTTTATGATACAGTCAAACAGATTTTTCTCTCATCTTTCTTTGAACATTTATGGTATTTTCATAACTATTATCAACTATCCACTTATATACTTGTTCAAGTTCATGACTTAACCTATATTCTTTCTTTCAGTTTAGAAATCATCCTATTGGAAGGTACCTGTGGCTCAAAGGAGTAGGGTGCTGGCCCTGTATATGAGAGGTGGTGGGTTCCAACCTGGCCCCTACAAAACAAAAAAAATCATCCTATTTATATTTCTAATTTGCTAAGTGCCCAGTGCTCAGTAAGTTTTGACCATTGGACGGATAATTAAAAGATGAAACATCTTCCCCCATTCCAAAGGCTGCCTTTAGTTGTGGAACCCTTCAATGTGCAGAAGCTTTTTAGCTTGGTCATGTTCCATTTATTTATTTTTGGTGTTGCAATTGCCAAAGGGGTCTTCCTCACAAGAGCAGACACCCTTCAGAATGGAAGAAGATATTTGTATGTTATGAATCTGACAAAGGGCTGATAACTAGAATCTAAAGAGAACTCGAATTAATAAGAAATGAGCAAACAACCCCATGTATAAGTGGGCAAGATACTTGAATAGAATCTTTTCTGAAGATGACAGCTGAATGGCCAAGAAATTCATGAAAAAATGCTCATTGCTCTAATCATCAGAGAAATATAAATCAAAACCACTCTGAGATATCACCTAACTCCAGTGAGATTAACCCACATCACAAAGTCCTGAATCTACAGATGGTGGTTTGGATGTGGACAGAAGGGAACACTTTTGCACTGCTGGTAGGATTGCAAGCTAGTACGACCTCTATGGAAAGAAGTAGGGAGAATTGTCAAAGAATTAAAAGTCTACCTTCCTTTTGATCCCTCTATACCATTACTAGGTATTTATGAAGAAGAACAAAAATCATTTTTCCACAAATACATTTTCTCCAGAATGTTTATTGCAGCTCAGTTCACAATTGCCAAGATATGGATGCAACCCAAGTGCCCATCAATCCATGAATAGAATAATAAATTGTGGTATGTGTATACCATGGAGTACTTTTCAGCCATAAGAAAAGATGGAGACTTTATAACTTTTGTGTTTACCTGGATGGAGTTGAAACACATTCTTCTTAGTAAAGTATCTCAAGAATGGAAAAAAGTATCCAATGAACTCAATACTAATGTGAAACCAATACATAAACAACTACATGCCCACACAAAATTAAAAACACAAGTATAGTCTAGCAAGGTAGGGGGAAGAGAGAAGTCATTGGTGGGATCTCACATAATAAACACAATGTGAGGGTGTTCGGCATGTCCCCTGGATGAAGGGCTCAACTATAACTTGTACTGTGCCTTAGAATTGAAAATAGTGTAACCTAAATATTTGTACCCTTATTTTAATCTGAAAGTTAACAAAAAGGAGAAAGAAAAAGAAAAAATAATGAGTGAATCTTAACAGACGCCTTGATGTAAGTTTAAGTAAAAATGTAAGTGATCATTCTGTAGTTTATCTTGAGGGTTATAGTTTGGAAGTATAGATAAAAGTGAAGAAGCCATTGATTATCTAAAGACCTAAGAGGTTGAATGAAGCCAAGCTTAAAAACATACCCTAAAAGGGATTCTTTAAGCAAACATTGAAGAGGCCACTGACAACAGCTTATATCATTCCTTGCTTTAGGGACAAAGACTTATTATTTCCAGTGCCTAAGACAGGGAGGTGGTCAACTATGGAAGTTCTACTGTATTTTGTAGCATAAGTAATCAGTCAACACTTGGTAAATTGCAGGTAATATGTATTGAACCCTCTGTATAAGCTCTGATCTACACCCAGTGCATTCTCTAATTTAAACGTTACATCAATACCATTAGGTTTTATTATTGTCTTTACGAAAGTGAGGCTTAGAGAGTTTTAGAAATTATGCTAAGACCACAAAGTAAGTTGCAGGACCACAAAGTAAGTTGCAAAAAATTTGCTCCCGAGTTCTTATCTAACTTGATAACCTAAACTCATAACTTTGAGAATTTCACAATATAGCTTTCAGTTTATTTTATTAAGATTAAAAAAAAAAAACTAAATATTAAATGATACTTGAATCCTACAGAGTCATATTGTTTTATTCTAGTCAATAGGTAATAGGGCGTTAGGTGATGAACATATGTTTAAATATTTTAAGGAAATCAAAAGTCACTCAGCAGAGGCCATAGCTCAGTAGGTAGGGTGCCAGCCACATGCACTGAAGCTGGCTGGTTCGAACCTGGCCCAGGCCAACTAAAACAACAATGACAACTGCAACAAAAGTAGCTGGGCTTTGTGGTAGGTGCCTGTAGTCCCAGTTCCTTGGGAGGCGGAGGCAAGAGACTCGCTTAAGCTCAAGAGTTTGAGGTTGCTGAGAGCTGTGACGCCACAGCACTCTATATAACTCTATATCCAGGATGACAGCTTGAGACTCTGTCTCAAAAAAAAAAAAAAAATCAGAAGGCGCTCATTGTGAAAACCATATTTTGTCCAATTACAGCCTTGCTACTTTACATTACCAGTTTATCTCAGGATGAGGAGGATTTAGGACACATTGGAAACTTGTGGCTTCTCAGAGCACTCTTTATAAAATTTCATATATATGCTTATATTTCTTTTTTATTCTCTATAGTATCTCACAAAGTGTTGTCTGGAAGTGGAAAGGGACCCTGAGATTCTTTATTTAAATCCAAAGCAAAAAACAACAATGTTAGGATGATGAGACAATTCAATGGGGGGCGGGAATAGTTTTTACAACCAATGATGCTGCATAGTAAAATTGGACCCCTATCTCATTCCATACATAAAATCAACTCAAAATGGATTAAGTACTTAAATACAAAAGCTAAAACTAAACTTCATAAAAGAAAACATAGGCATAAATCTTTAAGACTTATCACTAGGCAATGATTTCTTAGCTATGACACCAAATCACAAGCAAACCAAAAGTAGACAAATTGGATATCATGATAATTAAAACCCCATGTGCTTCAAAGAACACCAAAAAGAAAGTAAAATGACAACTTACGACATGGTATAAATTTTTTTTCAAATCTTATACCTGATATGGGACTTGTATCTAAAATACAGTTAACCTTTGAACAAGGGGAGTTTGAACTGGGTAGGTCCACTTTCATGTATATTTTTTCCCAGTATAAGTTATACTGAGTGTACCTGCTTCTTCTGCTTCCCTTGCACCTCCTCCTTGTCTTCCATCTCTGTTACCCATGAGACAACAGGACCAAACCTCTCTTCTTAGTCCTCTTAAGCCTACTCATTGTTAAGATGATGAATATAAAAACTTTTGTGATGATCCACTTCCATCTAGTGAATAGTAAATAGATATTTTCTTCTTTATGATTTTCTTAACATTTTCTTTTCTTTCATTTACCTTATAGTGAGAATTATAGTGCATTATATACATAACATACAAAATACAGTAGAACTTCCATAGTTGACCACCTTCCTAATTGCCCACCTCCTTAAATTGACCTACTTTTCATATAGTGGATATATACCACATGTGCACATCAGTACAACATGTCTAGTTCCTTATGTTGACAACCTCCATAGTTTAACTAGTTTGTTACAATCCCTTGGGTGGTCAACTTACAGAGATACTACTCTATGTGTTAATCATCTGTCTAGGTTATCAGTAAAGCCTCTAAGTTTGGGGGTAGTCAAAAGTTATATGAAAATTTTTGACTGCAGTTGGGGCTTGCACCCCTAATCCCTGCATTGCTCAAGGTTCAGGGGAATAAAGGACTACTAAAACTCAATAATAAAATGATAAATAACCTGATTTACAAATGGGAAAAAGATATGAATAGTGATATCTTCATATAAGACATAGAAATGGCCAGTTAGTATATAAAAGGATACTCATGATTAGTCATCAGGGAATGCTATTACCTCTTTTTTAGCACAGCCATTCTACTAGTAGGTGTGAAATGGTAATGCCTTGTGATTTTGCTAGTTGGAATGTAAAATGGTGTAACTGTTGTGAAAAACAGTCTGGTAGTTCCTAAAATAGTTAAACATGTAGCTGTCACATGACCCAACAATGACACTCTTAAGTATATACTCAAGAGAAAAAAAGCATATGTCTGTGAAAAACTTGTATAAGAATGTTTATATCAACATTATTCATAAGAGCCAAAATTATTCATAAGAGGGACATTGGGCTGTTTCCATTTTGAAAACAACCCAAATGTCCCTCAACAGATGAATGGATAAATAAAATGTGGTATAGTCATACAATGGAACATTAGTCATAGAAAGAAATGAAATACTCATACTTGAGATACCACTTCATACCTATTACAGTAGCTATGATAAAAAGAACAATAATAACAAGTGTTGTCAAAGTTTATTTCTCCATAACTTTGACAACATTTTTTTTATTTGAAAACATACTAAATGAAAGAAGTCAGTAACAAAGAAGTACATATTATATGATTTTTTTTTTTAATATAATGTGTCTTGGCAAATCTACTGAGGACAGGAGAGATGAGAAGCTTGGGGTCTGATGACTAAGATATGTTGGGCGTCTTTTTGGAGGAATTAAAATGATTTAAGATTAGTTGTGATGATAACTATACTACTTTGTGAATATCCTAAAAAAATTGAATTGTATACTTTAAATGGGTATATAGTATATGAATTATATCTCAATACAATTATTAAAACAACAATATCAGTACCTTATATAAATTTTCATCTTCATTATTTCACAAATGTAGAGCCTGCAGTACAGGCTGATGATGTGATCACATCTTTGTCATGATTGTTAATGGAATGTATACTTGCATATTCTTGTGATTTTTGAATTATCTAAAATAGAAGTATTAAAGTGTACATTTTCAGAGATTAGTTTTGGACAATATAGCTATTTTAATGAAAATGCACCATTCATATTAACATGAAAGTGGTTTATTATTACTGAATATGGATGAAAAGAAAGGTATATTAACAATGAGCTACAAGAATTTATTAGATCTTTTGAGTCTGGCTAATATTGTCAGTATGCATAAGTTTAGCAAGGTCTTTGAATATTATGCTGGTGCCAATAAGCTTGGAAAATAACTAGTAATAAAAGAACTATGTAGATTGTAAACTAAAAGGCTGTCAGATAGTATAATGAGTTGGAAGACATTCACAATTTGACTATCTGGAGTGGAAAGATTTCAGTTAATTGGGACATACAAGAGAAACCTTAGAAAGCCACACTTTAGGAGTAGAATTAAACTGATTCTAGATTCTACCCTAGCATGCTGAAAAACAAGTCTCAAAATGATCAAGATGATTTTCCAATGAAAAAAAATTACTTTCAAGAATAAAATTTACAAAAGAAAACAAAATCCAAACAACCAACTATATAATATTACATTAGCCATCATCCAATCAATAATTATTTTGCATTTGAAGAAGTAAGGTAATAAACCCATAATTGCAACATCAGTCAGCAGAAATCACCTCAGAAATACTACGAAATAAGGGTCAACAATCCTTGTCCATGAAGAGTAGAAAGTAAATATTTTAAAGGGCCACATATGGCTTTTATTACATATTTTTTCTTTGTTCCCTTTTGTTGTGTATTTATGTGTATGTGTTTATGTTCAACATTTTTTAAAATATGAAAACCATTCTTATCTCATGGGCCATACAAAAACATTCCATGGACTATAGTTTCTGAGATGTTTTATGGAGTGAATGAATGAACAGAAAAGCAATTTAAAATAGATATAAATATGTTCAAGATTTTCAAAGAAAATACGAATATAATTGAAAAAACTTATAAAACAAGAACATGAAAGTTATTGAGAAGAAAAATAGAATATCTGAGGCATAAGTCACTAGATGAGTTTAAGTACAAGTTAGATACCACAGGGAAAAAATGTTTAGTGGCAATGAATCAGGGCACTAAAACCTATCAAAACTAAAATACACAGGGAAAAAAATGATTTAAAACAAAGGTGAACTAAGATTCAGTGACTTCTTAGACATTAATAAGTTCTCTAGCACACATGTAATTGTTCTTCTTAATGGAGAGAAAGGTAAGGCTTAAAATAATTTCAAAAAAACAAAGCTAAAATGTCTTAAATGTAGTGATACATATACATTTATAAATGCAGAGAAGTTCTTGAAACTAAAATGAACATGAATGAATAAAAACACATCTGGGCACACTATAGTATGACTACTGAAAACCATTAATGAAGAGAATGTCTTCAGAGGAAAATGATACATTACATATAAGGGGTCAAACAAATTCAACTAACTTCTCATTATTTATGATGGAAGCCAGAAGACAAGGAGATGATAGTCTTAGGAGGTGGGATTGGGAGGAAGTTGACAGAGACTTGTATATTTAGCAAAACTATCCTTCAAAAATAATAGTAAAATTAGACAATCTTAGAATAACAAAAGTTGAGAGAATTTGTCACTAGGAGACCTAAAATAAAAGATATGTGCAAGAAGAAAAAAGATTTCATATAGAAACTTGTATCTTCACAAGGAATGGAAAGTGTCTCAAATGGTAAACATGTGAATTTATATAAATGATTACTTCTCACCTTAAAATTTAGTTAAAATACATTTGACTGAGTAAAGCAAAGATAGTAACGATTTATATTGAGGTATATAACATATATGGAAGTAAAATTATTGACAAGTATAGCACAAAGAACAGAAAGGCAAAAATTAAAGTACATTGTTTTAATGTTCATGCATTATATAAGAATCTGTAGCATGCCAAAGAAATGATTTTAGTAAAGCATATCTAAATAAAAATATCCAAAAGGATATTATTATTGGGGTATATTAAATATGAAGGTTTTCTTAATTCTTCCATTGCCAAAAGGAGGTATTATAAAAAGTCTGGATCATATACCACTTACTCTTTGCCAAAAATCAAATTAAGTTTCATCTGAAGTGTATATAAGGGGGAAAAAACAAGGGCATTATTTTTCTTGTAATGGATAACACTAACCAGGTATACTGTGTTTGACTGAAATATACCTGGGAAATATGGTGCTAATTATGGATATTTGATAAACATAATATAATATTTGGATTCTAAAAAGAAAGTGTAAGTTTGCTTTTTAATCACACTTAAATTTTATCCGTGTTGTGAATGCCAGAAAGGTATCATTAACCATGAAGAGTATATATAAGTAAGAATAACCAGGGAAAGGATAATTCTAGAAGAGTCTTCTTGAATTTCCCTATGGGAAAATCCCAGAGCTTTATAGAATCGTACTTTTATGTGTAGTAGGGTGGAGTTCCTTTATACATTTTTATTCCTTTGACCTTCTGGATGGATTTAGGAAATCTTACTCTTGTAAGTCTAAATAAAATTTCATGAAATGCTTTTCTCACAAGGAGATGGTATTTGCCTTGTCCAGTTGCATAAGTGAAGTGCATATGTATTGAAATTTTTAATCCAAGAACCATAACATTAGATGAAAACCAGTGTTAAGTCTTCATGCTCAAATAAGATATTACTTAAAAATAATAGGAACAATATATTTATTTCATATATATAATCCTGATGCTTAAATATTACTGCTAAATAATCAGGCTAGTTAATGAAGATTTAACTTTATTATAGTATCATTCGAAGGCAAGTGCCAATATGTATACATGGCTATATTCATAGAACAGAAAATTAAATAAATGTTTTAAAACTGAGAGGCATTCTACAAGAATAATTTTAGCAGAAGAGAAGTTAATAGTTTGAAGAAAGGAAATTTAGCAGTAGCAAATAAATGGCAAGGAATTCCATAGTTGTCTTTTTGCCAAAGTAGCAAGCTTGTTTTTAAAGCTTATATAACCATTTATATTTTAAGCAGATTTTTGAAAAATTGAAAGACAGCTTGGGAAACTGATGCTTCTTTTCTCAAACAGACAAACTTTTAAAATAACTTTTTTTTCACATGAAGTCAGTAGAACAGATTCCATAGTTTGAGGCATAAAAAATTCATCAATTCATTGACGCTTAAATATTGTTGGAAGTCCTGTTACATGCTGCCCTAATCACTGAAGATTATCTAGAGAAAAGAACAAAGTCCCTGCTTTCAAGAGGAGTACATCCTGGTGTGAGGAGGGGCATAATAACCAAACAAATATGTGCCATGTTAATTCTCTGAAGTTAGGTTAAAGAACCAAGGTAAAGAGATATGGACAGAGAATGGGTGGAGTATGCTGTCTTAGTGAGTGACCAGAGGTCTCTCTTTTAATGTTGTATTTGCACATAAATTTGAATTAAGTGATACAGTGATATAATATTGATCTACCTGTAAATATATAGATGCATATGTATATTTAGCTATAAGTAGTTCTCTAGGTAGAGGAAATGTCAACTGCAGTGACCCTGGGTTGGAAGTGTACTTGATACATTTAAGGAACAGCAAGAAAGGTAACATGGCAATGTTGAAGGGGAAAGAGTAATCAGAGTGCGAGAAGAGGAAGACAGAGAAAGGAACAAGGGCCAGGACATGTAGTACCTGTAAGCTGTAATAAAAACTTAGAAATTTATTCTGAGTAATTTGAAATGATATAGAAAATATTTGAGCTAAAAGGTTATATAATCTTAGCTTTCTTGTAAAAGAGAACAATTCTGGTTGCTATATGAGAAACAGTAAGCAGGAAGGATGATTGCGGGCAGCTGTGATATCCAGGCATGGTGATAACTGGGGGGAAATGGTTGGAATCTGGAAATACCTTGAAGTAGAACCAATAGGATAGGTGAATGGATTAGATCCAAGGTGTGAAAGAAAGGGAAGAAACAAGGATGACATGAACATATTTTGTCCTAAATGGTTGGGAGAATGTAATTACTATTTATTGGTATATAGCAAATAAGAAAAGCAAGGTTAAGGGGAGAAAAATCAAGAGTTTACTTTTAGGAGAGTTAATTTAGAGTTGCCATTTAGACATTCAAGAATATGTATCAAAACAGAATTAAATATGAGTAAGCGGTTAGATATATTTCAAGGATATGCAAAAGTGGATGTTGAACCCAAATGTCATTAGCATAAAAATTGTATTTAAAACCATGAGAGTTTTTTTGTTATATAAGGAAAAGAAATGATCTCATATCTGAGTCCTAAGATGTTCCATTGTTTACAGGTTGGAAATCTAAGACAGAACAAAGAAAGAAAACTGAGTGTAGGTAAGCAAAGGAATAGAAACCCAGAGGGTAGGGCCAAGTAAAAGAAGCAGTTTAAGAAGAATGGAGTGGTGATCCGGACCAAATGCTATTTATATTGGCTGGTACATAGAAATGTACAAATTTCCTAGAAATTTGCCTTTTCTTGTTGATTTACCTTGAAAGCCCATGGTTTATAATCAAGACTACCATCATGAGGCCTATACCACATGGTCAAAAGGGCAGTTGTCAGGAGGTGAAGTCTGATTCATATAGTAAATAAAACTCCCAACCTCAAACAATGTATCTTGTGATATTGTCTCTTTGGTTCTATCAAACGATTACCTTCTCAAAGAATATAAGAATCATTAAAAAATAAAAGAAGAAACACTATATAATATTAAAGTATTGATAAATATGACCAAAGTTCCTCCAGGGAAGATATTGCTACTTCATCAGTAGTCCAGTGCTTTTGAAAAATCAACCTAGAAAAGATTCAAATCATCTTACTAATGAACTTTAACATGGCTTAGATTTGAGGAGTAAATTTTGAATTACTGAATTATCAGCATGTCTTTTAAATATGTAGACTCTCCTTGTCTAAGACTTACATCATTTTGATCCTTGATGACAAACTATCAAAGAGTTATTGTGTAAATATAATTCATATTTTACTTACACTAGTAACTATTTTAATCTTTACTGTCATAACTAGATAAGTGCTGTCTCTTAAAGTAATATCAAAATGACTTACTTCAACATAATGCATTTGAACATTATACCATGATCATTAAGATATTGCTTTCCATCTAATACTGTACAGTTACATCTAATAAAATGGCAAAATATTTGTATTAACACACTGTAATTAAATTTCTATGTTATTGGCATAAAACTCAAAAAATAAAATGGAAACTTTTCTATTCTTTTTTTTTTAAATGGAGACTTTTGATAACAGAATATGTCTAATACTAGACTAAACTCAAATACATTTGGCCTTCCATATCCATGGGTTCTGGATCCATGTATTCAATTAACTTAGATAAAAAGTATTTGGAAAAAATTTATATCTCTCTGGAACATGTATAGACTTTTCTTATCATTATTATATAAACAATAAATTACAACAACTGCTGGCAGAGCATTTATATAGCATAGCATTTAGTTATTATCAGTAATCTAGAGAGAAAGTTGTGGGAAAGTTATGTGAAAATACTATTCCATTTTATATGTGACTTGAGCATCTGTGGATTTTGATATCCTCAGGAAGTCTTGGAATCATTCGCTCATCGATACCAAGAGACAACTATATTTGAGAACTTTATCTTATGAACCTAAAATCAAATTTACAATGGAAAATCACAGAAAAGAGCCAAGATAAAGGAAATTTCTTTGCTCACAAAGTAGAAAACAAGAAAAGCTGTTGCCATTGAATCTTCTCTTCTTGAGAAAATTTACATATGATAACGAGGTTATGAGTTGGATTTAGGACTATGACAGCATGAGTGAGACTCAACTAGGATGGCCTTTTTAAAACCTCAGGCAGAGAAAAATTACAGGCTACTCTTTTCTTAAGGCAAAGAAAAATTATAGTCTAGTATGACTCTAGGTCCCACTAATGGATTCTCTATGGGGTCTTAGCAATGTGTGGATGGGAAGGCAGAGCATGGACTGGTTTCCCACAGTAATCTGATGCCACAAGCAATTCTCTTTTAATGGAGGTTATAATAGACTCTAATTCAAACATTGATGTTAGTGGACGTTAATTTTCATGGTGTTTTCCTCTGAAAAGGAGGGATTTTGTTTAGGACAATAAGACACTGTTTCAATCTATGAGATGAAAGTTTTCAAAGACAGAAAAAAACAAGAGTCTATGCTTTTATGCTTTATCTGGAATTCATCTCAACTCTTTGCTTTGTCCTCCAGCCATATCTATGTTCACAATTTACTGCAGAAAAATTGATGGCTTTGCCAAATGGTTGTGCACTGTGGTCTTTACAATGCATTATGATCTTTATAATATTTGCCACAACCACATGGACAGCCAATCTAATAGAGTCACTAAAAATTGTTCAAGAAGAATGCAAAACACAATTTCCTAGTATATCCTCTAAAATTCCATATGCTATCGAAAGTGTACCAGGTAAAATACAAATTAGCCTGCACTTTGCTGCTGCGTAAAAACTTTTAGTAGCTTTCCACTACCAATGTGGTAAGATCCAAGTTCCTTAACATGGCATACAAAACTGTTTTTGATCTGGCCCTTTCTAGGCAAAGTATCTTGCAATTTAACCTGCTTTCTTTGTTTCTCATCTGTGCGTATTTATTAATTTTATACCCTGTGCCTAGAATTACTTTCCCTTTTCCTCTTCCTCCCGTGGCCTGTCTTACCCCAGGAATAGTATTTACCTTTCTAGAAAACCCTCTCCAGGTTATGCTATGTGCAATGACTCTTTCTTCCCACTCAGGCATCTTTCTGTCAGTGTACTTGTCACATTAAATTATCATCAGTTCCATTTTTTTTGTGTGTGTGTCACTGAAAACTCTGTCATCTCCTCAAGAGTTGGGTTGGTTAAACTTTAATCATTTGCCAAAGCAGTGGCTAGCAAAAAAATGAGCAATCACTAAATAAATTCCAAGTGAACAAATGAATGAACCAATGGTATTACAAATGGTTAATATTAGACAGTATACCATTCTGAGTGTGTTTATTTTATTTCTCTTTCATACAGCCTCGCTTAAACACCTTGAAACAAATACATCTTGAAGAAAGCACCATGCATTTCATTATAATTTAGTTCATAAGGAGTTAGAAATACTGCAACAACTGAAGGCATTAGTGAGCCCTGAAAGGAAGCATATTTGTGCTGAAGCAGAGTTATAATTATATTGAAGGAAAATCCTCGCTCATGATTTATTGCCTGAAAGTTTGCAGTATGAGTACAATTAGTGTGTTTGTAGAATGGCTCCAAATGATGAAGGATTTAATTACATCAAGGAGCCTTACCTCCAGTGCTATAGATATAGACATAAATTTGTCTTTCTATTTAATTTACTTGAAAGAGTTTTGATTTTAGCCACAAATTTGAATTAAAATGAATATAACTGGAAGCTATAGTTAAAGCCCATTATTCCTGAGAACCCAAGATTTGAGATAAAAATGTTTACATTTGTTTAATTTAAAGGAATAGCCCAGTTCTCATACTAAACAAAGTTTACATTTTCTCTTTCTTCAAGCAGATGCCTAAGAGATTTTTCTATAACCCTATAATTCATTGACAAAAAAATCCTGAGTAATGCAAAATTAAGAATTATATTATATTAATTGTCTTACTTATGGGAATTTACATATGTTTATCATATATAATAATTGAATAATTTTAAATCTCACAATTAAGTATTTCAAACTACATATTTTAGTTAATTTCAGAATTTTTATTGAGAAAAATTAAAATAACATGAAATTCATCATTATAATCATTTCAAAATGTATAATTTAGTGGCACTGTCTTTTTTTTTTTTTTCGTGTATTTGCAACGTCATGTATCCAATACGACTACCTAACTCCAGAATGTTTTTATCATCCCCAAAAGAAACTCCATGTCCATTAAACAGTTATACCCTATTCTCCTTTCTTCTAAGTCCCTAGTAACCAATGATCTGTTATCTGTGTCTATGAATTTGCCTATGATGTATATTTTATATAAAAGTTTACTATAATTTGTGGTCCTTTGTGATTGGCTTTTTCACTTAGCACAATATTTTCAAGAATCACCTATGTTGTAGCATGTATCAGTATTTCATTCTTTTTTTATGCAAATAATATTTTATTGCATTATACCACAGTTTATTTAATCTATTTATCTTTCTTGGACAATGGGTCTCTTTCACTTTTTTTCAGATTAGTATGAAGGTACAAAGGATAAGGTTACATTGTTTGTGTTTGTTAGGTAAAGTTCAAGTTGTATTTGAGCCCTTAAACCAAGGAGTACACTGTATACCATATGTTGTGCCCAGTAGGTGAGAGTTTACTAATCCTCCTTTCTTTTCCTTTCCCCCCACTTTAATTTAATTTGTGTTTTTCTCTTCGTGTGGGCATAAGGTGTTTATCTATCTGGTTCCATATTAATAGTTCATACATTGGATACTTTTCCATTCTTGTGATACTTTACTAAGACGAATGTTCTTCAACTCCGTTTACAAAATATGTAAAGTCTCCATCTTTTTATGACTGAATAGTATTCCCTGGCATACAAATACCACCGTTTATTAATTCATTCATGGATTAATGGGCACTTAAGTGCCCATTACATCCTGGCAATTGTAAACTGATCTGTGATGAACATTCTAGTGTATATGTCCTTATGGTAAAATGATTCTTTTTCTTCTGGGTAAGATACCTAGTAATGGGATTGAGGGATCAAATGGAAAGTTTACTTATAGCCCTTTGAGGATTCTCCATACTTTTTTCAGTACTCTGTATAAGTGGTGTAAAAGTGTTTCCTTCTCTCTACATTCATGCCAGCAGCTGCAGCTTTGGGACTTTGTGATATGGGGTCAGGTGGTACCTCAGGGTGGTTTTGATATTCATTTTTCTGATGATTATAGATGATGAACGTTTTTTCATATGTTAGCCATTTGTCTGTCTTCAGAGAAAGTTCAATTCATGTCTCTTGCCCACTTATAAATGGGATTGTTTGCTCTTTTCTTATTGAATAGTTTTAGTTCTCTGTAGATTCTAGTTATTGGTCCTTTGTCAGATTTGTAGTATGTAAATATCTCCTCCCATTATGAAGGTTATCTGTTAGTTTTAGTTGTTGTACCCTTAGCTTCACAAATCTACAGTGATCAAAACAGCATGACACTGCCACAAAAGTAGAGATATAGATGTCTGAAATAGAACAGAGAACATAGAGATGAAACCAGCCATATATTGCCCTCTGATCTTCAATAAACCAAACAAAAGCATACACTGGAGAAAATAATCCCTATTTAATAAATGGTACTGGGAGAACTGATTAACCACGTGTAGAAAACTGAAACTATAGCCTCACCTCTGATCGCTTAAATTGACTCTCACTGGATAAAAGATTTAAATTTAAGACACAAAATGATAAAAAGTCTAGAAGAAAGTGTGGGAAAAACACACTTTCGCTGTTAGCCTGGGAAAAGATTTTGTGAAGGAGACCCTCTTGGCAATTGCAGCAACACCAAAAATAAATAAATGGGACATGATCCCTTTTTGACTGTTATAAATCACTCTGATATGAACTTTCTTTATCTATAAGTTATTATATAGACATGCTTTTCATTTATCCATGATGCATACTGAGGTGTGAAATGGATAGGTCATATAGTAATTTTTACGTTTAACTTTTGGAGGAAGTATCAAAAGTTTTTACATGATGACTGCAGGAACTTACGTTCCTATCAGCGAAGTATGAGTTTTCCAGAATTTACATTCCTATTGGCAAAATACAAAGTATCTACATATTCTGATTTTTAAAATAGTACAGTCATAGTAATTTTTTTGTGATATTCTTGACGTGTTCAAATTTGCATTTTCCTGACTAATTTTCTTGACTAATTTTGAACTTCATTTCATATACTTGCTGGCCATTTGTATATCTTCTTTAAAGAAATCTCTATTCAACTCCTTTGTCCATATTTAATTTTTTTCTTTGTTTTCTTGTTGTTGAGTTGTTAGTTTATTTTTTTATTCTGAACACTAGTTCCTTATTGTTTATATGTTTTGCAAGTAGTCTTTCATTTTATGTGTTGTCTTTTCATTTATTTATAGCATTAAGGGTGTGTATATATATATATATATATATATATATATATATATTATATATATTTTTTGAAGTTTTTGGCCGGGGCTGGGTGGTGTATCACCACCTCCGGCATATAGGGCCGGTGCCCTACTCCTTTGAGCTACAGGCGCTGCCCTATACAAATATTTTTGTTGCATGGATATACTGTGTAATGTTCAAGTCAGGGCTTTCAGAATGCCTGTAACCTGGAGAGTGTTCTTTGTAGTCTATAAGTAAATTTTTATATCACACACTCCAATACTCCCTCTCTTTAGTTTCCAATGTCTTTTATAACTCTTTGTGCCCATGCATACCCATCATTTATCTTTCACTTATTAATGAGAACACATGGTGTTTGTTTTTCCATTCCTGAGATAATGAACTTAGGATAATAGACTCTAGTTTCACCTAAATTGCTGCAAAAGACATTATGCCATTCCTTTTTATGGCTGAGTAGTACTCCATGGTGTTTATGTATACATATATATCACATTGTCTTTAACCATTTATCAATTAATGGTCATAAGTTTGATTTCATATCTCTGCAACTGTGAACTTTGCTTTAAAACCTTTCAAGTGAAGGTGTCTTTTTTTATGAAATGACTTCTTTTCCTCGGGATAGATAGCTAATAGTGGGATTATTGGATCGAATAGTTTTACCACTACTTTTATCACTTTGAAGCCTCCATTCTGTTTTTCATAGAGTTCATACAAGTTTGCCAGCCCCAAAACAGTGTACAATTTTATCCTTCTCTCTGAATCCAAATCTATTGTTTTTAGATTTTTAAATAATGACTATTTTGACAGGAGTAAGGTGGTATCTCATTATAGTTTTAATTTGTATTTCCCTGACAATTAATGATATGGAACATTTTCTTTATCTGTTTTTGGCCATTTGTCTTTTTCTTTTTTTGGAAATTTTTTTTTTCATATTTTGCCTACTTTTTAATGGGCTTTCCCCCGCTCATCGATTTGTTTGAATTCTTTGTAGATCCTCCATATTAGTCTTTTGTCAGATGTATCGTTTGCAAATATTTTCTCCCCCTCTGTAGGTTTCCTGTTTGCTCTGTTATTTATTACCTTTGTTGTGAAGAAGCTTTTAAATTTAATTAAGACCCATTTGTGTATTTTTGTTGTTGCTTTATTTGCCTTCAGGTCTTAGTCACAAATTCTTTGTGTAGGCTTATGTCCAGAAAAGTTTTAATACATTTTCTTCTGAAATTCACGGTACAGTTTCATGTCTTACATTTAAGACTATAATCTATTTTGAATTAATTTTTGTATATGATGACAGATAGGCATTTTTACTTCATTCTTCTGCATGTGGCTATCCAATGTCTCAGCACCATTTATTGAATAAGGTATTGTAGAGGAATGAACACCATGCTTGCAAGGGCAGTTACTGATTCTTATCACATTAAAAGGAAATAAAAACCAACAACACACAAAAAAAGTAGAAGAGCCAGATCCTAACCCAGATCCATTTGATCCAGTGTATTGCCCAGAGCTGTTGCTATTCTATTTTCTGGTTTTGAAAGTAATGTATTCACATACTTTTCATAATATGAACAACATGTTAAAGAATTAAAATAAAAATTACTATCATTAAGAAATAACAGAAAAGAAAAGAAAAGAAATGCTGAGAACAGGACAGTCTCCTGGCAAGCCTAGAGATGTTTTGTAACTTAAGGGCAAACCCCCAAGTAACTCAGTGCTCCAGAATGAGATAATATCGGTCACTCATTAGTAAGCAGGTGCTAAACATTGATGCTTGGTGCTCCTTCATAGGGGTTGAGAACACATGAGGAAAGAGCACATGGCAATCCTTACGCATGCAGCCCTCCTGTGTCATTACTTTAGCTCTTCCTTTAGCTCTTCCTGTTAAGGTTGTGTATCACCTTAATAAATAGCTGTTGTGGAGGGGGTTCCAGGCTCTCCTTCACTTCTGGTTACCCCAGTTCTTGCATCACTTCAATCTGTGTCCTGCCGGGTTCTTTTGTGTGGCGCCAGGAGGTATAGCATCCCTGGCAGTGACAAGGTGTCATGTCCTTGATGTACATTTTTGTCTGCTATATTAAAAATTAGTTGATTGTAGCTATGTGATTTTATTTCTGTTTCCTATTCCTCCCCTTTGGTCTGTGTCTCTACTTTTATACTAGTACCATCTCATGTTAGTTACTATACCCTTGTAGTATAATTTGAAGTCATGTAAGGTCATGTGTTTTTTTTGCTTAAGACTACTTTAATTATATGGGCTCATTTTTGATTCTAAATGAAGTTAAGGATTATTTTTCTAGGGCTAGGAAATAAGTATTTTCAATGAATTGAATTGTGTTGAATCTGTAAATTATTTTAGGTAGTATGATGTTGTAACAATGTGGATTCTACCAATTCATTAGCATTGATGTTTTTCCACTCATTTGTGTCATTATAATTTTTTCATCATTTTTTTGTGGTTCTCTTCCAAGAGGTTTTTCACTTCCTTAGTTAAGTATATTTCTAAGCATATTATTCTTTTTGTAGCTATTATAAATTTTATTGATTTGACTTTCAGCTTCACTGTTGAGTTATATAGATTTGTGTACATTGATTTTGTAACCTGAGTCTTTGCTAAATTTAATTATCAACCCTAGTAGTCTTGGTGGAATCTTTAAGGTTTTGTAGATACAAGATCATATCACTGGCAAACAGAAATAATTTGACTTCCTCTTTCTCTATTTTTGTATGCTCTTTATTTCTTTTTCCCATTTGCTCTGGCTAGAACTTCCAGTAGTATGTTGAATAGAAGTCGTGACAGTGGGCACCTTTGTCTTGCTCTAGTTCTTACAGGAAATGCTTTCAAGTTTTCTTCATTTAATATGATGTTGGCTGTAGGTTTGTCTTACACAGATTTTATAATTTTTAGTTATGTTCCTTCTATGTTTAGTTTCTTAATGGTTTTTAACATGGAAGGGAACTGGATTTTATTGAATGTTTTTTCAGCATAGTACTGAGATTAATTGTATGGCGTTTGTTTTACTTCTGTTTATATAGTGAATCACATTTATGGATTTGTAAATTTTGAGTCATCCTGAACAATGAACATCCCTGAGTTGAAACATACTTGGTTATAGTGAATTGTCTTTTTTAATGTGCTATGGCTCTAGTTTGCTAGCCTTTTTTTGAGGATTTTTGCATTCATGTTCAAAAGGGGAATTGGTCTTTAGTTTTCTTGTTTTGTTGCATCTTTTCCTGGTGTTGGTATTATGGTAATATTAGCTTTGTAGGATGAGTTATGGAGGATTTTTCTTCTTCTCCATGAAATGGAACATTTTCTGTAAGATGGGTACAAGTTTTTTTAGTAGGTCTGGTAGAATTTATTACTGAATATATGTGATGAGGGCTACCGGTGGTGGGGGGGGAGTTATTTTGTTACTGTCTCAGTTTTGCTGCTTATTTTGTTTGTCAGGGTTTTCATTTTCCCCTGATTCAAGCTTGGGAGGGTATTTGTTTCAAGGAGTTCTTCAATTTACTCTAGATTCCCTACTTTTTGTGTATGGAATTTTTTCATAGTATTTGCAGATGATAGTTTGTATTTCTGTTGGTATTAGTTGTGATGTCTCCTTTTTCACTTCTGATTGAGCTTATTTGAGTCCTTTCTGTTATTTCTGGTTCATATGGCTAGTGGTCTATTAATTTATCTATCTTTTCATGAAAGGAAATTTTTGTTTGTTCCTATTTTTTTTTGTTTTATTCCATTTGTTTGCTCTAAGCTTTGATATTTCTTTTCTCCTGTTGGCTTTGGATATGGTTTGTAATTCATTTTCTAGTTCTCTAAGATGTAACATTAGGTTGTTCATTGTTGATCTGTCTTTATGAGTTAAGACTTGAGGGCTATGAGCACTCACTTTGCTATGACTCTTCCAGGTGTTCAATAACCATCTTGTATCTAGATAACTAAATCACTGGTGATGCCAGAAACATTGATAGTAATTATTCTCTCAAATAGATTTTCCATGGATTTTGCTTTTTCTTATTCTCCCTCAAGGATACTTATGATTTTTTTTTTTTTTTGAGACAGAGTCTTACTTTTTGCCCTCAGTAGAGTGCTATGGTGTCATAGCTCACAGCAACCTCCAACTCCTGGGCTGAGGCAATTCTCTTGCCTCAGCCTCCCGAGTAGCTGGGACTACAGGCACCTGCCACAACACCTGGCTATTTTTTGCTGCAATTTGGCCAGGGCTAGGTTTGAACCCGCCACCCTCGGTATATGGGGCCGGCACCCTACCCACTGAGCCACAGGAGCCACCCAATACTTACGATTCTTATGTATGTTATCTCATTTACTCAGACCCAAATTTCTTTGAGTGATTATTTATACTTCTTTTTTTTCTACATCTTTGACAGACAGATTTAGTTTGAAAGCCTTATATTCAAGCTTTCAAATTCTTTCTTCTGCTTGAGTGTAATCTGTTATTAAAGCTTTCTGCTGTATTTTCATATTCTCTAAATGACTCTTTCATTTATGTAAGTTCATCTATATATTTTTTATGTTATCTATCTCTTTACAAAATTTTTCATTTATGTCCTGACATTACTGTTTTGGTTTCTCGTCAATTCTGTTCATCTTTTTTTGCCATCCACATTCTGAATTCTCTATCTGATATTTTGACAATTTCCTTTAGGATGTGGTCTGTTACTGGAAACCTACTGTGATCTGTTGGGATGTCAAATAGCCTGCTTATTCATGTTGCTAGAATTCTTATGCTTGTTTTTTCTCATTTGAAACCTATTCTCTCAGCTAAAATTCACTAGTGAGTCAGTCTGGTCCTCATCTTTTTTATTGTTGTTGAACATATTTTGATTACCAATTTAAACTGCTAATCTGTAATAGGTCTATTGATGTTTTCTATTTTTCCTGGAGTTAGTTCTGATAGACTGTGCATTTTAAAACATTTGTACATATCATTGAAGTTATCTACTTATTGACAAATAATTATCCACATTATTATTTATTTCAAAGTATCTTTATTTTCAGTAAGATTTGTAGTAATGCCCCTACTTTCATTCCTGGTTTTGACAATTTGATTCTTCTCTCTTTTTTTCTTTGTCAATCTACCTAATGTTTTGTCAATTTTATTGATCTTTTCAAAAAAACATACTTTGGAGTTTTCTAAATTTTATTCATTATTTTTATTCTCACTCTCTTTTTTAAATTTCTGTAGCAGTTTTTATTATAGTTGACCCTTGAGCAACATGGATTTGAACTGTGTCAATGCACTTATAATTTTTTTTCAAAAACACAAATCAAAAATACAACATTTGTGAGATATAAAACCCATTTTTCTAGAAGGCCAATTTTTGAAATGCTTGGGTTTCATTTGATCAACTGTATAATTTGAGTATACTGTGTTTTGGAATACACAGGGGTATTGGAAATAATCCCCATGTATATTCTGGGACAATTGTGCTATCTTCCTTCTTCTTCTTCTTCTGGATTAGTTTGTTCCTTCTCTAGTTTTTTTTATCTTTTTTTTTTTTACAGCAAAAAGTTAAAGATCTTTCTCCCTTTTCCCTTTTTTACTATAGGTAATTAGATCTGTACATCCCCCTCCATGTACTGGTTTCCTAGCATTCCATAATTTTGGTATTTTATATTTTATATTCATTCATCTTAAAATATTTTATTTCTGTAATGATTTCTTTGACCTATTGTTACTTAGAAATGTATTGTTAATTTGTTTAACTTCCACATAGTTGGAAACTCTCCAAATTTCTCTTGTTATTGATTTCTTAATTCTATTCTGTAATTGTCAGATGAAGTGAGCAATGACATGAATGAAAGTTTTATAAGGAAAGATAGACAAATGGCTAACAAACATATGGAGAAATGTGCAAATCACTAATCAAAGAAATACTAATTAAAACCACAATGAGATGGAAGAATAACTACATAGAAGATCAGAATGACTAGGCTAGATGTTTTGCACAACCATATAAACTAACTAGACCTAATAGACATATTGTACAGAGCATTCCATGCCAAAACAGCAAAATACACATTCTTCTCAGGTTTACAAGGAACATTCTCTAAAGTAGACCATATATTATTCCACAAAACAATTCTCAGTGAATTTAAATACTTAAATTATACAAATCTCTGACAGCACCAGTGAAGTTTTTCCTCAATAATTCCCTTGCTATTTCTCCCTCAAAGCTACCTGTAATTTGTCTATTAGTTTGTGTCACATCTGTCTTATATTTTTCTGAGTGATTGCTCATTCTTCACTCTCTTTTCTGCATCTTTAACTGAGTGAGTTACTTCAAGATACTTGTCTTCAAGTTCTAAACTTCTTTCTCCTGCCTATTTAAAAGCTTTCTGCTGCATTTGGAAATTTCTTAATGACTCTTTCATTTGTTTAAGTTCCATTATATCTGTTCTCATGTTGTTGGGTTCTTTAATGACTTTTATTCTTTTCATTTGATGTCCTGAATTTCTTTGTCTTTTCTTTTTTTTTCTTTTTTTTTTTTTTTGGCTTTTCAGTGCTGGTTTTCAACTTTTTCTTTAATTCCATTCATCTTATTTGCCACCCACATTGTGAATTCCATTTCTGGCATTTCCATAATTTTCTTTTGGCTAGGGTCCATTGCTGCTGATTCATTGTGATCCCTTGGGATTGCCAAACTGTCCCCCCTACCCACCATGGAGCCTGAGGTTTTTTTTTTGCTAGTTTCTTCTTATCTGAATCCTGTTCTCTCAGTTCAGGGCTGATGGGCTTGCAGCACACTTGTTCTACTTTGCTGGGACTTCTCCTATTTAGTGCAAAGGAGAAATCTCTAGATGGAAGTTTTGTTCCCTGCTCTGGAAGACTGACCCAGCAGTGGAAGGGTGGGAGTGCTGAGAGCCTGTAATGCAGCTGTTCTATTTCATCCCACTTTTCATTGCCACAGTTTAAGCCAGTGGTGGATGATCTTTGTGCAGTCTGGTGGGTTGTTTCCCAGGCTGATGTTGAAAGTTCTGGTTAAGGGTTAGGCAAGATTCTCTCACAGAGGCTGGCATTGTAGAAAGATTACTTTGCTTGGACGTCCCCTCAGAGGTGACAGTGGTAGCAAACATGGGTGTTATGCTATGGATGTTTGCTGCAACCTGATCTATATGTGATGATGACTTACCTGAGGCTAGCAGGTCCCAGGAGTAGCTTTAGACCTCCAGAGTGGTTCCTGCCAGGTGGACATGGGAGCCTTGAGGGCAAGGCAGCAGGGCTCAACAGTAGCGGGGAGCCTGATCCAAGGATCTGATGACAAGACTGGATCATTGGGTCCTGCAGCACTGTAGCCTCATAGGTGGTGGCTCAGGACCTGGGGGAAGTGCTGGAGGCTTGGAATTGGAGCCACATGCCAGGTGTCAGTGGTGTAGACTCATGGGCAGAACTTCAGGACCAGAGCAATGTTTTTAGCATTTCTTTAGGGAAAATTTAGTAGCAAATAGGAATAGCTTAATTTCTCCTTTTTGAAGGATAGTTTGTCAGATATAGAATTCTCTATTGACATTATTTTTTTCCTTTCAGTACTTTGAATGCATCATTCCACTGCCTTCTGACCTCCATGGTTTGTGGTAAGAAATCATATGGAAGATCTTTTGTAAGCATTTAGTTGCCTTTTCCTATCTCCTTTAAAATACTCTCTTTGTTGGTGTGTTCTATTATAATGTCTCAGGATAGATTTCTTTTAGCTCACTGAAATTTTCAAAGGTGTAGATTACTGTTTTTCTTCAAATTCTGGAAGTTTGGAGCCATAGTCGTAACAATTTTTTTTGTTCCTTTCTAGGATATCGCTCCTTCTAGGAATCCCACTATTCATAAATTCTTACACTCGGCTTGGCACCTGTGGCTCAACGGGCTAAGGCGCAAGCCACGTACACTTGAGCTGGCGGGTTCGAAACCGGCCCAGACCCACCAGACAACAATGACAGCTGCAACCAAAAAATGGCTGGGCGTTGTGGTGGGCACCTGTAGTCCCAGCTACTTGGGAGGCAGAGTCAAGAGATTTGCTTGAGCCCAGGAATTGGAGGTTGCTATGAGCTGTGATGTCACAGCACTCTATCTAGGGTGATAGCTTGAGGCTCTGTCTCAAAAACAAAAACAAAAACAAAAACAAAAACCCATAAATTATTACACTTGATGTTATTTCATGGGGTCTTTTAATTTTTTGCCATTCTTTTTCTTCCTGTTCCTCAAACTGAATAATCTCCATTGCTTTAGCTTCTGGACCACTATTTATTTCTCATTTTTACTCAAATTTTCTGTTGAATCACTCTAGCAAATTTTTCACTTTATCATAATCTTCAACTCCAGAATTTCTGCTTGATGCCTTTTTTAAAATTTCTATCTATGACATTCTGTACTTGGTGACACAGTTTTTTAGTGGTTCCTTTAGTTATTTGAGCATAGTTTCAAATAACCCTTTGGACATATTTAAAATTTGTGATTTAAAGTCCTTATGTAGTAAGTCCAGTAGATGGGCTCCCTCTGAGACAGTTTCTATTTTTTCATAGCAACAATCTCTACCACTATGTTGTTTGTTTTTCTACTCGAACTTACAGACCATATTTTTTAGTGACTCATACTTTGTACTGAAAATTGGACATTTTGAATATTATAATGGGAAACTCTGAAAAACAGATTTCTGATCCTTTCAGTTTGTTTGTCTTCTGCTTGTTATAGTTGTTATTTTATGATATATTTGTTTACTAACTTTTCTGGACTAATTTTATGAAATTTGTCTTCTTTGTTTAGGGTGGAGTGACTAATATCTCTATTTTGTTAGCTTAGTGGTTAGCTAGTAATTGGACAGAGATTACCTTAAACATCTAGAAACAAAAAAATTTTTTCTATATCCTCCAGTTTTTGCAGATGTACTCTGTGTGTGAGTTGGGACACACCTTCCACATTCAGCTAAGAAATTGACAGCTCTGCCTTAGACTTCACTTCTTAATTTTCACAGAGCGTAAAGGTCAGCCAGAGGTAAAGAGCTTAAGGCTTTCTTGAATTTTCCCCGAGCATGAACACAGTCCTGGGAATCACATCAGCACATGGACTTCCAGATTCCCAGGAGTAGATCAGAGCTTTTCAACTCTTTACTCCCCATGTTTTGTATCTCATTTCCCAACTCTTTACCCCCATGTTTTGGTTAGTCCATTACTTGTCCAACTGTGACTCAATAACAGACCACAACAATTAATAAATCTCTCTCTCTCTCTCTATATATATATATATATACACACACACACATATATACACATATGTATTATATTTATATATTTTTTTTCACAAATTCCCTTTGGGTAGACATCTAAGTCTTAAGGAAATTCAGAGTTAGTTGAGATAAAGAATATTTCTTCAAGCTGGTTCTCCATGGACCCAAAGACAGGTCAAAATAAATAATTATAATTCTTTATAAATGAAAATCCATTCTGTTCCCTCTGATATCAGCACCTGTGCTAGTAATGCAGGCTGTTTTTCTCAAGCCCACCACTGAGCTACAGAGTGGGAATAGGACCATAATAAACTAAAATATCACAAATCTTTCTGTTCTTAGAGTTAGCTGGTTTTGCTTGAGATAGTTTTATCTTGGTTGCTGAAAGTTTTTGCTTAGCTTCCATAGGTCTGAAAAACTTGATTCTGAAATTTTTTGCCAGATTGTTTTATTGCTTTTATGAAGGGATACACTTTTGGAGTTTCTTACTCCATCATTCTCACCAACATCACTATTCAATAACTTTTTATAGCTTTTATTGCTTGTTCATTATCTATTAATTAAGTGTGGAGTCAAAATAGCAAAGATGTAGTTTTCCTCTTGGGCTAACTGTGTTAAGAAAATAATCTCTTCTTAAAGCATTTTTTAAAGAATAACTTAGAAATAGTGAACTAGATTATTTTCCAGATTTTTTCAGTTCTACAAATAAAAACAATAGAGACACAGAACTAAACAGTGAGATTTAGCTATAATAAAAATAAATATACTCTCCAATGTTAAACAACCTGATATACAGATAGTACAAAACTATATATAACTAGGCACTTTCCACTATCTTATTTTCTTTTATCATTCAAATAATGATTTAAAAATCAATGAACAAATAAATAACTCATTGTTAATTCATAATATTCTAATACAGGAATCCTGTGTCATGCCTTTTTGGATGAGACTTACAGACTCAGACTCAACAATTATAGTAAGAGTGGAAAAAATATGAAAGCAATCTATGGTACAAGAGAAAAGGAAGATGTGATGTAGTCAAACTGTCAGAAACAATGTAGAAAACTTTCACTTTTGCCAATCTCCTCCTTCAATCTTTTATTCTCATGTTTTTTCTTCTTCCACCAGTCATGCTGATATGTTGTAAGTCACAAATACTCCAGTAGGAATGATTTCAGAGCTCAGCCTAGTCTGAATGAGACTATTGGTAGCTATTTCCCAGGTGCTGCTAGATCCTAACTAGCTCTTGTAGCTAAACCAATGTCCTGTTTTTTCCAACACAATTTTTCATTGCAATAAATTAATTTTTTATCCACATGAGTTCAAGGGACCTTTGTGGGTTACCCTAAGAATTTCTTTTACATATATGCTATGTTTGTATAGAGGGAGATATATTTAGTTCACCTGAGGAATAAGGCATTCATATAACAGACTTACAGATGAACTTTCAGAATCTAGCTTATTCCTAAATCTTGGAGCCCCAAGAGTGCCGCCACAGAGGCACCTTGTAGCCACAGGGGAACAAGTTCTGCTTTGAATTATGTTAGTTTTTTTGCTATATACTAATAACATGTAGCCTTAGTGCTTATATGAAGGCCTCTGCAGATATAGCTGCTGTGGGGGTGGAGGAGGGGCAGCCTGCAGAACACTCACCCAAGTGAGGCTACTAAATACTCCACAGGACAGAACTCTGGGTGAGGGGAAACAAGAGAACATGCATAGATACTTTCTCCTTTCTTACTCTATAAAGTTAGTTCTAAAATTTGCATCTTAAGGTTCTTCAAAATTTCTCGTAGGGTTTACAAAGCAGTTACACACAGAAATAGCCAGCTAAGGGAAGCATTCTTCTACTTTCCATTGGCTCCCCTTCTTTCTTGCTTCACTTCTCCATCTCTCATTTCTGTTTCCTGGCTTATACTTTCCAACAAAGCACATCTGCTTCAGAATTTGTGATTTCTGTGAAGCCATACATAAGGTACCCTGATTTTAAAAAGATCCATGATTTTATCTTTCATATGAAAGTGTGGGTGATTGTAAATTGGTTTCATAATAATACTGAGTACATTGGATGGACACATCTATAGCCCAGGATGAGGGATGGAAGAGGAGGGGGGGAGGTTGGATGGAGGGAAGTGAATGGTGGAACCACGCGCATGGCACATATTGCAAAGGTACATGTCAAATCTATTAAGTGTAGAGTATAAATGTCTTAGCATAATAATTAAGTGAAGTGAAGGCTATGTTAACCAGTTTGATCTAAGCATTCCAAATTGTATATAAAATCAGCACTTTGTACCCCATAAATGCATTAATGTATACATGATTTATGTATTTATGACTTTATAAAAAATAAAATTTATTTGTGTTATTATAGGGTCTCTTTGCTCTTTGATGATCAGCTTCATTAGAATGTTGAATTTATTTAAAAAGAAATTTTAAAATCATGTGATAGCTTCCTGGTATGTAAAATATAAAATGTCTTAGGCCAAAATCTTCATGGTAATTACTAATTATAAGATGTGTGAAAGTTTATTTTCACTGTATTCATACTGCTTTCAAGTATGAAAAGAAAGATTTAGAGTTTTAATAATGTGTAACTGTATTTACAAAGAACAAAACAAAATAGGGTGGGTTTTTAGGTTGTTGCTGTTTTGTCATTTTCCTCTGTTGATTTCTTCATCTTTGTAAATTCTACAGATTATCTGACTGTAAAATATGTTACTTGCAGGGTGTAAGACTGGGAACTTATTTCCCATTTGCAAAGCAATGGTCTGTGTCATTAGCCCTGAATGCAATTTTTGTTATTATAAGGGAATTTTAAAGTATCTCAATAATTAATTATGCTGCAGAGAGAAAGGTCTTGGCTTTCTTTCCTGTTGGCAGCTTTAAAGTCTATTTTTCACAAGGAAACTGAAAAGTACTTTTTCAGAGTAAATAAATATCCCCTTTTTTGAAAGGGATATGTTAACTTGCTTAAAAAAAAAGAAAAAAAAGGATTCATGAATAAGAGAGTGAAAATTGTGTTAGTATAAATTAGAGGCTTATAATAAAATGTAAACAACAAAAATAAAAATGTACGTACTATCCCCATTTGTTTAGCTTGTTATAAATGAACAAGTGTCTTATAGGATTTATACATATAATTACCTCTTTATCCCATCTGATCAAAGAATTGTAACTCAAGAATGTGATGTGGTACCTTTACTGTGCGTGTCTCTGGTCCAGTGATTTTGATTAGATAGTGGAAAGGAAATGTTCTCTATGGAAATTATAATTTTGGCTGGGACATTCAACAGACTAAGATATTTAGCTTGAAGACAAGAACTCAGTCCTGGAAGTACAGAGCACACTATTAAGCTTCCTAATAGGAAGATAAAATGTCTTTCATGATAAAATTTCCAGAAGAAGCTATCATGAAACAATCGTGAACAAAATCCCATCATCAGTAAGCTCAGAACTGAAAGCTTTGCTCCATGTGTCAAGAAAGAATACGATGTAGGCTCTTTCTGATAGGCACTATCACATTTTATTCACACAACGCCACATGTTCACACTGACTTATCTAAAATCCGTGCACTTTAACGCTTTGGCCAGCTCTCCCTGAAGATCACACATGCTTCATTCATAGGCTGAATGCTCCATATGCGTTTTATAGGAGTCCAATGCAAGAACTAGCTAAACTGTCTTCTTTGCAATGAAAGCTCTGTCACTTGTTTCATGATTGGTCCTACTTTGGCTAAGCTTAGATACTTTGTTTTTCGTTGCTGGAGAAGAATGCTGAGAAAGTCATTGAGTGACAGCTATGGTATCAGCAGATACCACTTGGCATCCTTAATTTGTCCAAATCATGCTCCAGTCTTGAATTTTAAATGTGGATTTCCTGTGTTCTTTTTTTTTTTCCTTGCTGGTTTAGTGCTCTGAATGACAAACAATTGACTTAAAGTAGAAAGGAAAAATTATCAGAAAGCTTATGTGTCATTGGTAACATAACCAGGGCTGGCCAAATATGAAGGTAAAATAAATAATTTTTTATGGTTTGATGTCTCATGAACTAAAAAGGTTTCCAAATATCTTTCTTAGAAAAAAATGAATACCTGAATTTTCACTGTTACCTGTGTGATTAGCAATGAATTTAGAGTAAGAAGATGTACTGTTTTAGTAAATGGCAATGACACTAGGTCACTGCATGTCTCTAAGAGGTGACATAATCTTTCACCCTTATTTTCAGCACCCATAAAATATGGATAATATTACATACATGACTACTTTACAGAGCTATTATGAGAAAATTAGGAAAAAAGGTAAAATAGTATTGCAATATATAAAATATATGTAAAGATAATGTGTTACTCTTATCATTAGTAATTTATATTACTTTACCTTAAATGTATATAACATCAGTAATTCATATCATTAGGTCAATTTGATGGATCTCAAAGTATATTTCAATAGCATATGCCACAGGATTTCCAAGGTAAACTGGTGGAAACAAGGGGAAATAGAGTGGAAAAGCTGCAGAAAAAACAGGGGTGAAATTCTAAAGGTAAATTTGCCAACTTTTCAATAAAGCTAAGATTCAATTTTGATATGAATGCCTTGGCCTGTTCCTTCCTAATCTGTGGGGGTAGCTGGCAGTAAACTGAGTAGGCTGACACTCTGGTATTACCCAAAGGCAGTGCATCTATGCCACTAGGGGACAGGCTGCCTAAAACCATTCGTCTCCCACCCTCAGGGACTTGAAGAGATAAGAGAGGCAGCCATGTTTTGGTACCTCATTCTGTGAGGGAATGGTAATTTTCTATCATTCAAAACAAGTATGGATTATACCTAACCAGTAGTTCTGCATTTAAGTATATTTTATTTTGTTCCCTACATTCACAAAAGATGGTGAAAATGATGATGTCAAGTGAATTTTAAAATGGAGAGATTTCCTTGGTCCATTTACTTCAGTGAAGTATACTCACCCTCTTTTCTGTAAAGTTGTATAGAATTTTGTATGTCTCTTATAGTATGCATCAAGTTCTGATATTATTATTTCATTTAGCTGTTCCATCTCCTTCACATCATTTAAATTTTAAAAATTCTGAGGATAGAATGTCCCAGTGATGTTTGTATTGTCTATAGATAATTGTAGCACAATGCCTTCTAAGACTTGATGATTAATAGGGAGAGAAATGAATGAATAAAAGCTACAACATTTTTGATGTACATTATTCTGGTATGGCAATATTTTCCTGGCAATAAATTGAGACTATATATATTTGTGATTTGAGTAAAGATATAAAAATGAGTTTCTACTTTATAGTCAGTCCAATTTGCCAATTGCTTTAAATAAAAGAAGTGTTTCCCTTCTATAATTTCAAAATAAAAATGCTAAGACTTGATTGTAAACATGAGTAAGTCTAAATACTAAGCCAAGTGTAAACTAACAAAATCCTAGTAGACCTCCTATTTTTTACATAAAAAGTATTTTAAAGGAATAAAATCTGAAATATTTGTGTCAAAATTAAAAAAAATGATTTTAAATTTCTGACACATAAAGCATGGACATACCTTGAGGTGCTTCTAACAAAGAGAGGACAGTACTCCAATAATGCAGGGTTTTTTGTTTTTTGTTTTTTTTTTCATAAATTTCCCTATAGAGGAAAAAGACTATGGCTTAGGTAAAGGGAAGAAGAAAAAGTCTATAGCAAAGATGTGATATTTCCACTTGAGAAAGATAATCTGTAGTGAAACCATTAGTCTACAGATAAAATTTCTATGAGAGATCTATTTTGCAGAAATGGAGAGGCCTCAAGCTGTGCTTAGCACAATGGCACTACTAGTTGGGGAGCCAGTGGATGAATCACAATGCCCTGCTGTTCAATTAAAGAAGATGTTAGAAAGATTGAGGAACCTCATACTGTGTCCACAAAGAACGCAAATACTTTTAGGGAGATGAAATGGAGTTATACAACTAGTCCTTGGGTTTTTAAAGTAAATTAAAGGGTACATGTTAATCTTTAGAGGTAGATGACACCTATTTTTCTTTTCAGACTAAAAGTGCGGATTGATTGATTGCTGCTTAATCTGTTTTTGATATTACCTTGTTTTCTTTTACTTTCCAAAAGCTGTATAAGTTTGCAAAATAAAAGTTTCTGAAGAAAGATATGGTTGTGTTGAAGAATAAAGCATCTTAAAGATTTAAATAATTCAAACAAAATTATGTTAGTAAATTAAAAGAAAAATCTTGGAACAAAATACATGGCAAAGGAAACTTTAGAATACTAATCTAAGGTATGGCCAGTTTTTCTCCTTTTCTCTTTCAAGGGTCAATGAAATTTATTTTATGAGTTTCCCTTAGAGCCTAAAGAGAAGAAGGTATATACTATATTGAAGTTCGTGTGAATCAAAAATGTCACTGAAGATGGGATTTCTCTCATCTTCATTCCTTCTTTTAGAACCATACTTCTTAATTCTCATAGTGCATAAAAATCATCTGGCAAATTTTTGGAAAACAGGTTGCTCACCCTCAATGACATCTCCCCAACTCAAACTATTCAAGGTCTCTGAATAGGAATTCTATTTACACTCCCCACCTGCCAACCCCAGTTGGCAACCTCAATTCTCAGCCAAATTTGAGAATCATTTCTTAAAATTCTTTCCTATCCTACATCAGACCTCATCAGACACAATTATTTTTCCAGTTCTGCTCTGATGTTGGAAGAAGTCTGACACATTTTTTGTTGTATTCTACACAAGCCCTCATCTTGCTCATGAATTTCATAAAATGAGAATACATTTAACAGGAACAATTATAGCTTCTAGGAAAGATTTTCCAAATTATCTGAAAAAGAAGAAACTTCAGGAATATGAATTATGTGACTGTCTATGTGATATGAAAATGATGTGCCTCCTTTAACGTGACAAGAAGTTAGTGACAATCCTGAGTAAATTCTTTGACCCTCAACACTGTTGACCACTCCTGTTCAATTTGAAAAACCAACAGTTATTTTAGAATACACAAAGTTTATAGGAAGAGTGGTCAGAACTGATCAGTACTGTGGATGTTATGGATTTACAAGGAGGCCCAAGAAATGGTGGAAAAAATTATTCTTCCTGATGATGGAAGTTGCAGTTGTGAACAGTTATATCTTTTATTCAGATAAGAAAAAAAGAGACAAATTGTAGACATGCCTTTCTTATAGGAGAAATCTCATCATTGAGCTTGTGAGCAATGTGAGGAACAGAAATTTAAGAAAGAGGGGAAAATAACATTTCTGACACTGAGCAAAGGCTAAATGGGGAGGTGCAGTTTATAATGCAAAATGAAAAAAATTAACAATGGTGCAAAGGATAAAACTACACAATGGATTTTCACAAAAGAAGTTGAATAGAACTCCACCACACTTATCAGTTCTCCCAAAAAGCACATGCCATCCATATGCTATCTCCAGGAGACATACCTAACTTTGAAGGACAAACCAAGACTCAGAGTTAAGAGATGAAAAATAGTATTTCAAGCAAATGAAAATAGTAGAAAGGAGGGGTTGCAATCTTATTTTGAGATACAGGTGGATTTAAAGCAACACTTTATACTGGTCAAGAGAGCAATACAATAAGAAGACATTTCAACTTTATTTATGCACCCAACTTAAATGCTCCAAGATTTATGAAACAGACCTTGATGAGTCTGAGCAATATGATATTCCATCACCAGAATACCCAGGGACTTTACCACCCCGCTGACAGAACAGGATAAATCCTCTAAACAGAAACTAAATAAGGATACAAAGGAGTTAAATGCAAGGCTAGAACAAATGACATTAATAGACATATACAGAACACACCATCCCAAAGCTAAGGAATATACATTTTCTCCTCGGCTCATGGTGCATACTCCCAAATGGATCACATCTTAGGATACAAATCAAACCTAAGCAAAATTGAAAGAATAGAAATTATACTTTGTATCTTCTGACACCACAAGGCAATAAAGGTGGAACTCAACTCCAACAAAAATGGCACACAATGGCATGAAAACTAAACAACCTTATGCTGAATGATAGTTGGGTTCAGGAAGAAATAAAAGAAGAAATCATTAAATTACTCAAACAACAACAATGAAGATACAAGTTACCAAAACTTGTGGGAAATAGCTAAAGCAGTTTTAAGAGAAAAATTTATCACATTTGATGCCTACTTTTGAAAAACAAGAAGGGAGTGCATCAACAAAGTCATCAACTGTCTTATGGTGTTAGAAAAATAAGAGGACTCTAATCTCAAAGCCTCTAGAAGAAAAGAAATAACCAGAATTAAATCAGAGATTAATGAAATTGAAAACAAAAAAATCATTCAGAAAATTAATAAAACAAAAAGTTGTTTTTTTGAATAAATAAATAAAATTGAGAAACCTTTGGCCAGATTAACTAGAAGCAGAAAAGTGAAATCTCTGTTAACCTCAATCAGAAATGATAAAAGGGAAATAATTCTTAGTAATAAAAACAAAGCCAGGGGTATCCCTACCAGAGTTTTGACTATATTATCAGGCCATAGTGATCAAAACATGGTATTCACAAAAATAGAGACATTGATATTTGGAAACGAATAGAAAACTATGATATGAAACTAATGTCTTACAGCCACTTGATCCATGATAAACCAAATAAGAATCCCTATTCAATAAATGGTGTTGGGAGAAATGTGTAACCACGTATAAAAGATCGAAACTGGACCTGCTCCTCACAACACTTACAAAAATTTATTCAAGATGGATAAAAGATTTAAATCTAAGGCATGAAACAATAAAAAGTCTCAAAGTGTGGGGAAAACAGTTGAAGATAACAGCCTGGGGAAAGATTTTATGAAGAAGGCTTCTGTGGCAATCACAAGAAAAACAAGATGATGTTATTAGGTATTAGGATGTGGAGCCTTTGGGGAATTGATTACATTTCATGAAGGAAGAGCCCTCCTGAATGAGATTAGTGCTCTTATAAATAGGCCCAAGACAACTGGTTTATGCCCTTCAGGAATGGACACAGCAAGAAGGCATCATGTGTGGACCAGAAAGCAGCCTTCACCAGACATGAATCTACCAGCACCTTGACTATAGACTGGTCAACCGACAGAACTGTAAGAAATAATTTTCTGTTGTTTATAATTCACATAGTTTGTGATTTTTTTTTTATTGCAGCCCAAATGGGCTAAAGGACATTCCCTTGGCTTGCCTCAGCTTTTGTTGTGGGGCAGAGCAGAAGGCAGTTTGACCAGGAACCAGAGAATTGATAAGCTAGGCTGAAATGATGGAAGTTTGGTCATCTAAAAGGTCAGAAGGTTGGCAACTTGTTTAGTTCACTATACAAGGTAGGGAGAGCATAAGCCCTCCTCCGAAAGCAGAGGCTATAACTAAGGCCAGGAATGATGTCACATAGGCATTGTTGAGGTCACAGAAGCTTGCCTAGCCTCCCCTCTGTCTCCTGATTGCCACCCAGTCTTCCCAGCCAGCTGCCTCCTGCACACACACACCCAGGCTAGGAAGGGTCAGAGACCATCCGGGCACGCTTAGGTACACAAAGGTAGTGGGAAAATGGGGGATTTGTTCAGTAAATAGGATCTACCCCAGCATTCTCAGTGCTAGGAAGGGGAGGCTCATGTGGCTGTGGTAGATGGCATAGGGGTGAGGGGTATAGGGGAGGGAGCAGCAGGGACAAGGAGATTTGATTTAATATTAATCTTTACCCTCATTATTTGTTGGTCCTTGCTTCCCCTCCCCCTTCACCCCTTAGTCTCCTCTCCCCTGCCCTCCTCCACCTCTAACTGACCATGACATCTGAAGCAGAGAAAACATTCAAGAAGTTCGCTGCCTTTGAAGACTCCTCAAGCAATGGCACTGAAATGAACAGCAAGAACTTCTCCAAGCTATGCAAAGACTGTGGCATCATGGATGGCAAGACGGTCACCTCCACAGATGTGGATGCTGCATTCAACAAAGCCAAGTGAGGAATCACAGACACGGGTAGGGGTGAGGAGGACAGACAAGATAGCTAGCAATGGGAGGGTCGTGTGTTTTACCACAGAACAATGCAGTGGGGCCTACAAAGCACTTACAGGATGTCTGGCACTGTGTTGTTCTCTGAGACACACAGTGATAGGAAAAAAGAGGCCAAACCTAAGTGAAGGAAGGGTCTTGGAAGGTTATGAGTTCATACTATAAAGTTCTTGGATTTTTGTCTGATTGACCAGGGCCAAGAATGGGGGAACCATCACATTTCAGCAGTTCACAGAAGCAATGAAGGAACTGGCCCAGAAACGGTTCAAGGAAAAGAGCCCAGATGAAGGCCTGAAGGACATTTATAAACTCATGGAGGGCAAAGATCCAGCCACCACTGGTGCTTAACTGTGAGTGACAATTTTCACCTCTCCACCTGGACTCTATTTCCCTAGATCTCTAATGTTCCAATCTCCTCCTGCCCACCAGGGTCCCTAACCCTGCCAACAGTTGTGAATGTAGGGGGAAATACCATGTGGTCCTCTGTTAGTGCTGGAAACAGACTTTAGAAATCTAGTCATTTCAGAGGTAAGAAAGCCATGGCCCAGAAAGGGGAAGTGACTTGTGCAAAGCCCAGAGCCATTTTAATAGTAGATTTAGAATCACTTACAAGTCTCCAATATCTGAGCCAGAAAACTGGGAGTTGGTGACTTTTGGAGAACATTAGTGTAGAGGACTTGGTACCTGATCCCCATGCCTTTTCCTATTCTCATTTAAGGTTTAATATCAGGCCTCCTGCCTCTCACCTACCCTCTTCATTTATTGTCCCCTCTGTGCTAAAAACTTTTTTCTTTTTGGGTCTAGGAATGAGGTTCTCTCACAGCAGCCTGGTCAGAATAACTCCTTTGAAAATAGAAAAATCCACTATCCCTTTGTACTCTGGACTCCTATTCCCTTATGAGAGAATATCTGTGGCTAGAGCACCTTCCCACATCTGCATCTGGGCTCTAAGAGAAGGGGCCCCAAGCCCAAGGTGGAGTAAGAGCTCCAAGGACTTGTTCCAAGTACCTCAAGGCCGTCTTTGGGGAGGGGGAGGATGGGGCTCAAATCCATTATTTGGCTGTAGAAAGCAACAACAATGGGTGCAGTGGACCATCTGACTGACATCAGCAAGTACGCCAGCAGCCACAAGAAGCACTTTGATGGGAGTGGCAAGGCCAAGGACGCCACAGGATGGGAAGAGACAACTGATAACTCAGGCTGTGTGAGTGGTTACAAGGGTGCTGGCACCTATGACAAGAAGAATTAGATAGAAGCCTCATCTTAGCTTTGTAGCCTCCTGACCCTGTATCTGTAACACCAGGGAGTGGGGGAAACAATAAACATCTGTGTGTGCATAAAAAAAAAAAAAAGAGTCAAAGAATACCTTAAAGGTGAAAGGTAGTGGGGGACTAAGAGTGAAATGCTGAGGAGTCATAAGACTCAGGGGCAGAATCGGGGTTTCAGGAAAAGATCTCAATCTGAGTAGAGAAAGTCTGAGAAAGACCAGAATGGGAACAGATGAAGAGGTCCAGGAAAATTCCTTTAAGTGGCTTAGGTCTGTCTCTGATTCCTTGTTTTGACCTATGGGTAGAGAGGAGTAATATGTCTTGGGTCTCCTTTTGGGGGGGGGAGGGGATTTCCTTAAAAAAAAGAGGACATGAAAGTCTCTGAGATTTTGCCTTTTTTTTTCTTTTGAGACAGAATCTTTGTCACCCTCTGTAGAGTAGAGTACTGTGGCTTCATAGTTCACAGCAACTTCATAGTTCCTCCAACTCTTGGGCTCAAGAAATTCTCTTGCCTCAGCCTTCCAAGTAACTAGGACTACAGGTGCCTGCCACAATGTCTGGCTTTTTAGAGATAGGGTCTTGCTCTTCTTGTTCAGGCTGGTTTTGAACCTGTGAGCTCAGAGCAATCCACCCACCTCTGCCTCCCAAAGTGCTAGGTTTACAGGTGTGAGCCACCACACCTGGCCCTGTGATTTTGCTTTTTGCTGATATCCTTGGTATTGAGTTGGCACAGAGTAGCCAATTAATAAATGTGTTTTGAATAAATTAGTTAATATAATGAAGGATAATTTCCAGTGACTAGTATCCCACCTTCATTTCACAATATTTATACTTAAAAATGAAGTTAATGACTTACCTCAACTTTCCTTAAAAGGCTGAACTTGAATTCCAGGGCTACTAGAATTCAACTAGTAGTTCTCAACTTTGCCTGTGCATAGAAAGCTTCTAAACAAACCTCAATGCTTAAGACCAACCTTCAGATATTCTAAATTGGTTTGAGTGGAGCCTAAACATTAAGATATTTGAACACCAAGTGACAGTAATTTTCCAGGTGAGTCTAATATTCAGCTAGGAATTAGATTTTCGTAGATGTTCTTAAAATTCATGAATTTTTTTGCTAGACTTTATCACACTCTCACCAAAGCTCAATTATTCTCAGAATTCTTTGAGTTTGATCTATAAGTACATTGGTGGTGTGTAAGAAAACAACTTAATGATTTGCAAAAAATAATAGCTACAGTTTAAAATGCTAAGTGATGCCCAGGAATATCAGTTTATGCCCACTCCATCTTAGCAATTTTAGCTTCTCTATCCTACTCAGCTCCTGTTCCCCAAAAGTAAATTATTAATATCCATGTGTAAGAGTAAATTACTTTGGGAACTGCTTTATTTATTTCTGTCCTATTTGTGATATGAGCCCCACTTCACCTAGAATGAACTGTTGGTTCAGTGACAATAAACTTAATTTTGTACTAGGACCCCTGTACCTGCTAGCATTTGGATTTGATCATGGTAAGGTTCAACTTTTGACACTTCCCAGTAACTTTGTCTATGACTAACTCTTAGCAACTTATATTGAAAGAGTAGGAATCCTTCGTTCCAACTCCAGTCAATTATGACTGCAGATTGTTGACTAATAACATACCTCTCTACCTACTCTAATAACAAGGAGGGAGTCAGAAGAACATAAGAAGGAGAAGGACCAGGACAGTAGAAATAAGAAAATAGTCATTACACTTTGCTGGCAGGGGCAATACTATGATCATAAAAATAGCATAGAACAATGGGTAGTTATTACCCACCAACCTCATCGTAAAGTCTTAAAATTCAAGGTAAAGTTAAGTCTACTGATGAACAATAATAAAATAAAATAAATTGAAATTAAACACAAATATGCATTTAAAAACATTTTCCGTACACTTTCCCTAAACTCAAAAAGTATGAAATAAATGAATGTCCACTACAAATATTTATTCCCATGACTAAGAATAGAAGATGCACATAAATAGCACTGTAGCCTAACTTGGGAAGTTGTGAGAAGGTGGATTTCTATGAGAAAGAATTTTTAATACCCCTATCTGCTGTCTAGGGCAAAACAGGTCTTCCCTCATTTTTCTCTGCTCTTTCCTTTTCTTCTCTCAATAGTTTACTTCTGTTGAGGTGTGTGTCTGGAAAAATTGATGTTTTACATTTAAGCAAAATGTGCACTGTGATGGCTGTTACATCAAATTGACTTATAGAAATGCAACCATGGTGCATTTAGTGTATTAAAAGATTGCTGCAGACTCTCATCAAATCTGTTATTTTCCTTATTATTTACAGTATATGGTTCTGTAGGAAACAGACTTTGTATTAACTTCTGTGGGAGCTGATAGTTTCTGTATGAACCTTTCACCATTTGGGGATTTTCTTTAAAAAGCAAAATGTAATAGTTTACCTGCCTATGTATTGAGAGAAGCACTGAGAAAATGGGATGAGTGGCAGCTTGCATCTCAAACTTGGGTCCAAATATGGGCATGTTTAAGTAAGCCTTAGTAGGCACTATTGCTACAAAGAATAAAGGTTGAACAATTGTAGGCATCAAAAGAACTAGGCAGCAGATTGGAGAATCAAGAGGCCCTAGACTAATAAGGAGTCACATTTGTCAAGATTCATGTATGAGATAAAAAATGCTCTGCTGAACAGCAGTGCTGCTATTCTCAGCATGAGAGTGTCACCAACTCCCTATGACCCTGCCTGAGGCAGGGGCAGAAAGATGGTTCATAAAAGGATAATGCATGAAAGCCAGAGGGATTAAAAGGAATCAGTTCTCAGAAAGGTTGGTTCTTAGGCTTTTTCCATGACTTTGTAGATCTACACATGACATTTTATTAAAGAAACCCAGATTATATCTCTGCTATTAATATTGTTCAGGGAAAGAAAGTGAATTCCGCAAAATGAGTAAATTTCCAAGATGGGCTTTAAACAAAATAACATTCAAATGAATCATGAGTAATCTCTTTCAAGTAATTCATGCCCTTTTGTGAAAAAATAAGAATTGACAACTCATTGCCACTTATTTTGAAAAGATTGAATATTTAAGTTAAGTGTTACTCAACCAATATCTCTAGTTTATAGGATTCCAGCCTGGTTATGATCATAGCAAATGGCAGCAGCATTGAATGCATTTAGCCAAACATAAAGGAAAATAATTATCCATAGTGGTCTAAGCTCAAATACTCACCTAATTCTTTGTAATTATAGTTTTATCAGCCATTTTTAAATTTAATTCTCCTCTTATAAAAGGTTTGTTTTACCTATTTTTTCACTGCGGTATGATCACTATATATCAAAATATAATAAAGACATGACAACAGACACAACATCACATCTCTATCCAATCCTTACTTCAGTGTAGCAATTCACTGTGTATTCTATAATATAAAACATTAAACTTGGTATTTCCTTCAAGCTCTAAAAGTTTAAAACTCACCTATAAACATTTATGGAAAGTAAGTGACACCTGAAATTCCTTTTCAAGGAGAGTTTTGGTTTACTGAGCAAATGAATAAGTGAAGCCACCATTCAACCAGAGAAGGAACATAAGCTGTATTTTTATTAATTTCTCAAACCAAGAAGTTGTTTTTGTAGAAAATTTTTACAGCATTCAAGAATAATGGTTTCCAATGGTGATTTTTAAAATAAAATCAGATTATGCCTCATGACACCTCACTGTGATTTGTATGTTTACACAGGCAAATTTTAAGAAAAGATACAATATACAGAAGAGTTGAATAAGTAAAAAATAAAAATGAGCATGGTGTTAGGTCTATGTCAGCTATGCTAATAAACATATTTTATTTTATAATATTACCTAGCAAAACGTACCTCTTACAAATAAATAGAAGTATGAGTCTAGGCAGTAAATGACAAATGTATATTCCTATTATGCACTAATGAACCATGACTCTTTTTCCCCCTGAGGGAAGGATTCTGATGTGCGATTGAGGTCAAACTCATTCTCACTCATATAGAATTTTAAATAGTTCAGCAACTGCTCATTTGCTGTGAAACTTACCTTTTATTCACCTCCTAGTATCCTCTTGTCTCTATTTTAACATTTCATGGGGGCACAGAGATGTTCTGAAATAAGTAACTAAAGAAATCTGCATCTATTAAAGTCTTTTCTGCTCTTAAGATTCTGTCTTCTGCCCTGAGATGGTCTAACAATGTTAATATTGACATTAGCTCAGGCATTTTTTTTTTTTTTTTTGAGACAGGGCCTCAAGCTGTCACCCTGGATAGAGTGCTGTAGCATCACAGCTCACAGCAACCTCCAATTCCTGGGCTCAAGTGAGTCTCCTGCCTCTGCCTCACAAGTAGCTGGGACTACAGGTGCCCACTACAACGCCCAACCATTTTTAGGTTGCAGCCATCATTGTTGTTTGGCAGGCCCAGGATGGACTAGAACCCGCCAGGTGGGTTGACTTGAGCCACAGACACCAAGCCAACTCAGGCATTTTTAATGGAAAAACATATATACATCTTTAAGACCGATATTTACTAGTTAAGGAAAACATCAAGCAAATTTAAATTGAGTGTCTAATTAAATCTTATTTTACTTTGTCCATCTCAGCTGGACCTGCATAAGTGTTTTAGTATTTGCTAAGCAGGCTTCATTATCTCATGTGATTCTTATGAAATTTGTTTGAAGTAAAAAGAACAGGACTGTTTTTTGTAGATTGGTGAGTGAAAGAAACAATTTGCCACGAGGTCTTCAGATTCCATATCCTATTACTGGGTAGAAGCAGAAATAGTACCTGAAAAGTCTGCTCGCTCCCCTGCTATCTTCCTACAAGTTTCTCAGCCCAGTTAGATGCCTCTTTTGTTTCCTCCTCTGGGTAAGAATCTCTATAGGCTACCAGGGCTTCCTTCTGGGCTTAAGGGTTAAAACTTCAGCATGTTATAAGCAAGTGACTGTGTTATTTGTTTGAGGACTGTCTCTCATAACAGACTAGACCCTTTCCTTGATGGCAGGGGAATAGTTTGGAAACTCTTTAAGGGCCGTTAGGTGTGCTAAAGGTTTGGATGTGAATAGAGAGTAGCTTTTCCACTTGAAGTTCAGGAAAGTAGCACAAAGTAAAAGAAAAGCTGCTGCTCTTCAATCTTCTGGGGTATCAGTTATCTAAATACCTGCTTCACTCTGAGTGTTTTCAAAATAATCATAAGAACAAAAGAATATGATCATCTAATGTGCACCAGGCCTCATATAATGACATTTTACATACATTCTCTCATCAATCCCTAAAACTCAATGGGGGTGATATATTTTAATACCTATTTCTTATCTTTGAAAACATAAATATCCAGGTATGTCAAATTAGTTAAGTAACTAAGCAGCAGAGCTGGAATTCAAATCTGCACTTCCTGGCCAAGGGGCTTTATTATTTATCATTTTGCATTTGCATTTGACTTTTTATAATTATTCTATTGGCCTTGAATTCTCCCCATTTTGAGACCAAAAGTCAGTCATGTTTAGTTTGGAATGGGTATGGAGTATATATTACTTATTTACAAGATGGCACCAAATAACATTTGTTTAATTAAATGGTCTTTAAAAGACATATGGAAGTGCAAAGAATTAGGATGAATTAGGCTAAGAGAAAACATTTAAAACTGTTAGCATTTTATAGCCATTGAACAGCAAAAGGAAGGAGAAGAAAAATAGTAGGAAAAATGTTTTGGTTCAATTTCTCTGGTTGGTGAACACTCCATTTTAAATGTTCATGCTGAAACATAAATAAATTTGTAGTATTATTACATGTATGGCATCCATGGTGACTAGAAGATGGGTGTTCCATTTTGCTAAGTTCTAAAGCCTCACATCCAGAGCATGTGACAAACTACACTGTGCAAGTAGCTGGCTGTCTGGCAAGAGCTGGTCGTTGAAAATCTGCATCAATCAAAGCAAGCTCCCTGAGTTCAAAGTGCTGGAGACATCACAATCATTAAACAGTAATGCAAATATAAAAGCAATATCTCACCTCATTAGTACTAAATATGTTGTTTATTTTTTCCCCAAGTAAAATGTTTAGAAGCCTGCATAATGAGGGTCTCATTGACAGAGGTGTGGAATTATGAAGCTGCTAAATCCAGCGTGAAGACAGAGTGATAAAATAGATTGGATCTCGCAATAGTGGTGCTTAGAGCAAATTTGGGTGGCTGGATTCCACATTACCACATTGTTTTGACATTCATGCACTCAGAGATTCAATTTCATGGTGAGGGGGTGAGGGATATAACTTGTGGGTGGAGAAGAAAGTGTGCAGGCTAAAGTCAGAAGCTATAGGCCAGGGGTCCTCAAACTATGGCCTGCGGGCCACATGCATCTGTGTGAATTGTATTTGTTCCCATTTTGTTTTTTACTTCAAAATAAGATATGTGCAGTGTACATAGGAATTTGTTCATAGTTTTTTTTTTAAACTATAGTCTGACCCTCCAACTGTCTGAGGGACAGTGAATTGGCCCCCTGTTTAAAAAGTTTGAGGATGCCTGCTATAGGCTATCAGTAGAGAAGGAAATTAGATGAGTTCTTGGAGTGATGTCCTATATTCTATGAAGGGTATTTGCATGACAAACACCATGAAAATGGTCTAGAGGAATAATTAAAGGTGATGGTCACTGAAGGAACCAAATTAAATGTTACCTGTCTAGAGTACTCTTTGTACAAATGTGCAATCAAGATAAAAGTTTGTCCTTTGAGCTCTATTCTCCAGTACACACCTCATGAGGAAGGCAGGTTAGAAATACCAATTCAGCTCTTGGAATGTGGGTAAAAAGTGAACATACTGGACCACTAGACAGCAAGCTCCTTGAGTGCAGTAGCCCTATCCGATTCTTTCCTGATGTCAAAGGCCTCGCACCTAACAGTTCTATGAAAAAGGGATATTTTCTGGTTCTTCTCCATGTCCACTTATCTCCTTCAAGATATTGATTGTGACTTATAAGTGTTGTCTGAGAAGATTCCTAAGAAGGCTATGTGAAAGCAACATTGAGAAGCATTTCTTCTGCTCCACACAATTTCACCTTGTGAACATTACCCCAGATTCTAACACCATCCACAGAGTTGTGTATGTCATACTCAGGAAAGAAAGAAATAGTAAGCTGCAATCTGTGCTTCAAAAGATAATTTTTATTTTTAAGTTACCACTACATTTTACCGTTTTTTGTACCTTGTGTATTCCATGACTGTTTGGGGACCAATAAGGGAATAGATAAAAAAATAATTTCTTGTCTTCATAGACTATTGGATAGTGAAGATTTTTCTATTGGTAAATTACCTTAGTCTGGGCATTGAACTTCTCTAGTCTGTAAGGGCAGCTGATCTCCTATTTGCTCAAATGCCTTTGATGTGCACTAGAGAACAGTGACTCCTTGAATATGTGCCTGGGACTTAACACAAGGACATTGATAAAGCTTTCCTAGAATTGGTAACCAAAAGGGTGAAAGCAAGTTAGAAAAAAGTCAAATTTGCCAGTACCATACTGTCTTGACTACTATGACTTTGTAGTACAGCCTAAAATCTGGTATGGTGATGCTCCCAGCTTTTTTTTTTTTTTTGCAGTTTTTGGCCAGGGCTGGGTTTGAACCCACCACCTCTGTCATATGGGGCTGGCGCCCCTACTCACTGAGCCACAGGCGCTGCCCCCCAGCTTTGGTTTTATTACTAAGAACTGCCTTAGCTATCTGGGGTTTTTCTGGTTCCATACAAAACACAGAATCATTTTTCCAAATCTTGAAAGTATGATGGTATCTTAATAGGGATAGCATTAAATACTTAGATTGCTCCTTCTTCCTTTTTCTTTGCATCTCTCCACACCCCACCCTCCTTTCTGGTCTCTGATCTGCCCTTTCAGAGGGCCTGGGCCTGACATGAGAACACCATGTGGGAAGACCTCCCTACCCAGAGCCAATCGATAACCTAGAAGGCCGCTTAAAACTGGCTCCCAGCCTTGGCTTTGAGAAATGTGGGTGCTCAGGGTGGCCTGTGATCTCAGACCAGCTGCATCAGTTTTCTAGAGGTAGACATAGGCTTGAAGCTCCCCCGGTGACCCACTGGGTGTCCTAAATTGACAGCTACTGACTTACATAATCCATTTGAACAAGGACCAGAACTTCATGGAAAACAAGCACAAGCTAAGAAAAGATTAGATTGTGACTCTGAAACAAAAAAAAAAAAAATGAATTCCCAAATTAACAAAATACATTAAATCTATCTTGTGTTATGTCTTATGCAGGCATAAGAGAAATGATAAGGGCAAGAAATACTCTACACAGACAAATAAGTAAGAAATAAAGCAATATGCCAGGACCTCACTGCTGTTCCCCAGAGCTTCTCTTCCTTGGACATTTGCACGGTGGCTCACACCTGTAATCGTAGCACTGTGGGAGGCTGGGGCAGGAAGATTGCTTGAGCTTCAGGAGTTCAAGACTTGTGTGAGCAAGAGCAGACCCCCATCTTCACAAAATAAAATAGCCTGGCCAGGCGTCATGGTGTGCACCTGTAATCCTGGTGACTTCAGGAGGCCAGCAGCCTGAGTCTGAGGTTGCGGTGAGCCATGATGATGCCATGGCTCATCAGGTGAGACTTTCTCAACAACAACAACAAAGCTTTCTTTTGCAGTTCTTGTCCTCTCATCATTCCTGGCTTTTCCTGTTTGTGCTAGCATCTTAAGCATTTTAGACTTCTAATAGTAAGTAAGAGGAATCAGCTTGAAAGTGGTATGGAGTGGGAGATTATCCATTAAAATTACATGTGGTTACAAAGGACAGATGATCCAAAATAAACAGTGACTTCAGCCAGAGAAAAAATGCACTTTATCCCCTCTCTCAGTAAAGAGATCCATCAAGCAGGCTGTGCTGTTCCACAGAGTCAGGAATCCAGACTCCTTCCATGCTCAGTGTGTAGCCAGCTCTACCTCATGGTGTAAGGTGGCTGCCCATGCTCCACCATCATGCCTGAATTCCAGGCTGCAGGAAGATGAAAGGCAGGATTTTTTCCACCTCCATTTATGTTCCAGGGCCACACCTACAAGGGAAGCTTAGAGATACAGGCTATCCCAAGCAGCCATGTGCCCAGCTGAAAATCAGGGGTCTATGACCTACAAGGAAGGAAAGAGCACATATTTTAGGGAGTAGCTTGCAGATGCAGCAGCCATGGAGATAAATTGGTTTGAGATGCTGCAGTGGTTAGAGGCACCCTTCGTTTTATTAATCACTAAATCTCTGTTAATGCCAACAAAAGTATTTTGTGCCAGGTTTTAATTTAGCCTTTAAGGCTACTGTGACACAGCTCACCTTTTCTCTCCAAGATCCTCATTTGTAATACGAGTCCTCAGCCAGCTCTTTGTATTGATTAGTACCTCAAACCCTGCGGTTTCTAAATTAAAATCTCAGAGTAAAAGAGTATATGAGTATCCATCTGAATCTCCTAAAACGTTCCTTCTTGTTAGGTGAAACACAGTCCTGGAAAACACAACAAAATTAAAGGCATCAAATATATATATATATATATGTGTGTGTGTGTATAGAATTTTGGTCCTTGCAAACGTTCTCATGATTGCCCCGACTGAGGGAGCACATTACTATTTAATACTAGGGGGTCTTGGAAAATTAGTCTTCTCTGAAGGAATCCATGAGTCAGATTTTGACTAAAGCAAATCAAGAATCTACATTCCAAAGAAGATGCAATGGAGATCCATCTTGCACTAGGGTTTAGGTTCCAAAGTTGTTATTTAAACCCAAACCTTGCAAAATCAGAATAGTCTCCAAAAACTTCCCTCAAGCCTGGGGCATTTGACAATCTTGCACACAGCCCGTCATGATCCTTGCGTGGTTGAGTCTGAGAACCCCTGACTTCAATTAAGGAACGTCAACCTCTGGACCTCTAACAGGAAGTCTAGCGGGAGATATCCCCTGTCTTCCTGTGAGGTTCATTCTATTCTAACCATTCCTCATTCACTTTACAAGTTAGTATTTGCATAATTGGGCCAGGTTTTTCTGGGGGTGTGATGCAGCCAGGAACCCAACAAGCCTTAGGGGACTTGCTTTTCAGCAGGCATCAGAATCAAGCATGCGCTCATGCATTTTTGCTGGACGTGTTCAATGAGTCAGCCCTAAAAAAGGATCAAAGGTCACTGAGAACATGACCTCCAGTGCTATTAAGCCCAAACCACTTCTCAGGATAAAACCCCCTCCAAAATGCTGCAAGTAGTTTCTAAGAAAATCTTCCTTTAGTCTCTAACAGAATTTCTGGGAAAAATGAATACAAAAAAAATGTGAGGGGGGGGAAAGTGTTGTCAGTTAAAAGGAATGACTTCATCTGTATCTGTGGCCACAATCTTTTTTAAAGAGATTATTTTACAATCTACTTCTGCTTTTCTACAAGGACTCATAAATAGTTCTTAAGAATCCAGGCTGAGAGAAATGTCTTTCCAAAAAATTACATAATTCTGCTAAATTACAAAAGCTTTCTACTTCCTCAGGACAGAGACAGAGACAGAAAAACACAGTCATGCCTTTTTGCGCAGAAGCTTTTGAAATCACTTTAAGTGCTTTGGAAAGCCTCGGCTGTGAGAAGAGCTGTGCTTCATTTAAAATGGACTGTCCTCTTTGGCATCAGCATTTTCATCTTAGCATCTAATATAAAAATATGGTAAACATTTCCCCACATCAGAAAGGTTAATAACCAGATGTTTGCAAAACGCCAGAGAGCGAGGAGCCATGTGATATACAGAGGACGAGCTTCCTGGCTTGGTATTTGGTACAAATTTCCCAATTTTAGTAATATCTGGGAAACCAGCTTACAAAAGGCTACAGGCTTGCTGGATTTCAGCTTGTGAAGGAGGCTTCCCTCTCTCTGGTTTTCTTTCCCATCTCTCTCCATGTCTAAATCCATTTGAGGGCTCAGTAGTCACATAAGCCACTGTCATCCGTGAGAAAGTTTAAAGTGCTGCCATGTTTATGACTCCCACACCCTTAAATGGGTCATTACCCCAGTTCTAACAGCAGCAGCGATAGTGAACTGAACACTTGCTATGTGCCAGGTCAGTGTGGACAACGTGGAACTTCACTTGAGCCCTAGGAAACAGCAAAGGTCAAGACGTCTCCCCCAATTTTACATTCTCAAAGATCCCCCTCCCGTGAGACTTGGGTGAGGCTCACAGACTCCCCCTCTCTCTCTACCTGTTTACCCAGGACAAGGCCAAACACACCTGGAGATGTGGCTTAAGAAATTGCATCTCAGGGAAAACTCTTGAAAGAATTGGCCAGGATGAATACTTCATGAGGAGGACACCCCCCCAGGCAATTGAAGCAGTATCAAAAATTCACTACTGGGACTTGATGAAACTAAAAAACTTCTGCACGGCCAAGAACATAGTAAGTATAGCAAACAGACAGCCCTCAGATTGGGAGAAAATATTTGCAGGTTATGCCTCCAACAAAGGTTTAATAAACAGAATCCACAAAGAACTCACACATATTAGCAAGAAAAGAGCAAGTGATCCCATCTCAGGATGGGCAAAGGATCTGAAGAGAAACTTCTCTAAAGAAGACAGGTGCACGGCCTTCAGACACATGAAAAAATGCTCACTATTCTTAATCATCAGAGAAATGCAAATCAAAACTACCTTGAGATATCGTCTAACTCCAGTAAGATTAGCCCACACAACAAAATCCCCAAACCAGAAATGCTGACATGGATGTGGAGAAAAGGGAACACTTCTACATTGCTGGTGGGAATGCAAACTAATACGTTCCTTTAGGAAAGACGTTTGGAGAATACTCAGAGATCTAAAAATAAATCTGCCATTTCATCCTATAATTCCTTTACTTAGTATATACCCAGAAGAACAAAAATCACATTATAACAAAGGTATCTGTACCAGATTGTTTATTGCAGCCCAATTCATAATTGCTAAGTCATGGAAGAAGCCCAAATGCCTAAATGCCCTTTGATCCATGAATGTATTAATAAATTGTGTTACATGTATACCATGGAACATTATGCAGCCTTAAAGAAAGATGATGACTTTACCTCTTTCATATTTACATGGATGAAGCTGGAACACATTCTTCTTAGCAAAGTATCTCAAGAATGGAAGAAAAAGTATCCAATGTATACAGCCCTACTATGAAGCTAGTTTATAGCTTTCATATGTAGGCTATAACCCAATTAAAGCACAAGAATATGGGAAATGGGGTAAGAGAGGGAAGGCAGAGGGTTGGTGGAGAGAGGGTAAATGGTGGGATCACACTTATGGTGCATCTTAGAAGGTATAGGTGAAACCTATTAAATGCAGAACACAAATGTTTTCACATAATAAATGAGAAAATCTCATGAAGGTTATGTCAAACAGTTGGATGAAAATATTTCAGATTGTATATGAAGCCTGCACACTGTACCCCATGATTACACTAATGTACACAGCTATGATTTAATAAAAAAAGAAAAAAGAAAATGCACAATGAGAGGGCATTCAGTGTGCCCCCTAGGTAAAGTGCTCTACTACAACTTGAACATTACTTTGGAAGTGAGAACAATGTAATCTAAAAATTGGTACAATCATATTAATTTGTATTTTTTCTCATATTAATTTGTAATAAAACAAATAATAATAAAATCTTGAGAGATAATGAGAAAAAAGACTAATTTAGTCAGATGACCAGGGTTAATATCAACAGCATTAATTCACATTGATAGATACTGGTCACTTTTTAGATGTGATAAAATGGCACTTTAACTCTTTGGTCTTCCTCCTTAAAACCCATAACCCCAGTATAATCATTGAAAAAATAGATAAAGATTGAATAGATACCAATTTGAATTCCACAAAATACATGATCAGTACCCCTCAAAAATGTCAATGACATTAAAAGTAAGAAAAATCTATGAAATTATCACTGCCAAGAAAACCCATAGAGACATGACTACAAAAAGTAATGTGGTATCTGGATTGGATCATAGAAGAGAAATGGAATATTACATTTTTTAAAAACTAGGAAATCTGAATAAATTAGCTATGTTGGCTAACAATAATGTATTAACATGTGTTCATTAATTGTAACATGTACCAATTTATGAGTGTTATTAATACCAAGTGACATTGAGCAATTGAAACTCCCTTGTACTCTTGCAGTTTTTCTGTAAAGTATTCTGAAATTTTTTTTAAAGGGTAGAATTTGTGATTTTTTTATAATGGAATTCTGTACCTTTGAGAAGAAAGTTCAAAAAGTGTCAGCTAATGGTCAGTTTCACCTTGTATCACAAGAATATATGTACCATTAAACTTTCTTTTAATTATAAATTTCACAACTCTGAAAGAATATAGGTTATACTTTTCATGGTATGCAATAATTATTGCATGAGATTTGACAATTAAGTTTGCAAACTCATCCTAGAAAAAGTACTACATGCTTCATTGCGGAATATCACTGTGATCATCTTTGAAGCGCTCCCCTTGGGAAGCTATGCACTGACACCAGTGCTTAGTCCACCTTTCCTGTTTCTCTATTGATGTTTACTTGGTCTGCTATGATTCTTGAAGTCAACCAATGATTTTGACACTTAATTTGATGAATTTTTGGCCAGCCTGACCTGTTTTCATCAATGATGTTTTCTGTCCCTTCAGAAAAACTTTTCATTTTTACACTGCTGCTTTCTTCATGGCATTATCCTTATAAACTTGGATTAACCTTGTCTCTGGTATCACTTCAATCTTGCCAAGTTTAACAAGAAATTTATGAATGTTTATTTGTTGCTCTAGTTTAAGCTCCAGGATTCTTGTGATGTCACAGAAAACATGCAACAATAATAATGAACACCACTCAGCAAGACACCACTAACCACCTACACAAACACAATTGTGAGATGCTAATATACCAAGGTTATGAAACCTTACTGAGTTTTTTGTACAGTGCTGCCAATGTAAGCACACAGTGGCAAATTCATGAACTTAATTGACATATAAATAAATATATTAATATTCATATGCTTATTTGATTACTATTCATTATGTTAATGAATGTCAGCCTTCAACATCCATTGTTCAAATGTTATTTTTGTAGCAGGATAATCACACCCTATAAATACTGTGTGTCAATTTAGCTTAATATTTCATTTTATCCGGTATTTCTTCTTACTTGTTTTCTGAGCCCTTGGTCATGGTGTTGATGTTGTGGGGTAAGAATAACTCTCTTGTTTTTGTTTTGTTTTGTTTTGTTTTTCTTTTTGTTTTTTGTCATTCTCAGATACTGAGAAGAACATATATTCTTTAGAAAATAATATGATTGGAAAGTATTTGATTATTATGAGTATCATGGGATTTCTTTGCCTCTTCTTGATTTTCCTTGGGGAGACAGTTTTGTGGAGACTAAGAGCATTTCTCAATAGATACATTTACTTTGGTATCTACAGTCAAATCAAAAAGGTGAGTACTTAAGCATAAATAAGAGCAATTCTGAGAGAATAAAAATAAGAGCTGAAAAGCATATATATGTATATAACTATCTTAGTTACTGGACAAAAGAAAAACTTGTGTCTAGATGAATTCATTTTCTTAAATGAACTTTACTGAGGTACAATTACCTACAATAAACTTCATTGATTTCAAAGAACCAAAGAACCAAATTCAATTCAAAGAACCAAATTTTGACTTAATTAGTTTTCTCTACTATTGACTATGTTCTATTTGCTTGATGCTTTTGTCTTTATTTTTATTTTTAAAGTTTTATTCATTCTACTTACTTTTTACTTATTTTTCTGCTTAAGTTTCTTAGTTTCTTTCTTAGAATGAAGCTATGGCTTAAAGTTTTTCCTCTTTTCCAATGTAAACATTTAAAGTTAAACATTTCCTTTAAGCACTACTATCGCTATACCCTAAAATTTGGATTTTTTTAAAATTTATTTTTAACCAACAAATAAAAATCATATAGTTACAGTGTACAACATGATGTTTTGATATATATACATTTTTGTGTGTGTGTATGTATGTATGTGTGTGCATATACATGTATATATATGTGTGCACATGTGTATACATACATATATATATATATACATACACACAATAGAATGGCTACATCAAGTTTATTAACATATTCATTACCTCATATCCTTTTCTTTCATGTATGTGGTGAAAATGTTTCAAATCTACAGTCTTGGGGGTTTTAGAAATTTTCTTCCTTTTTCTAATTTTTTTTATAATTTTATTGAATTATAATTCTGTACATTGGTGCAATCATAGGGCACGATTCATATACATTCAGAAATGTTTTGATCGTACTGTTACAGATAGCCTTCATGGCATTTTCTTGATCGGGAATGCAAACTAGTACATTCCTTTTGGAAATACATTTGGAGAATACTTAGAGATCTAAAAATAGATCTGCCATTCGATCCTATAATTCCTTTATTGGGTATATATCCTGAAGACCAAAAATCACATCATAATAAAGATA
>CAUYON010043787.1:0-20661 GCA_963573935.1 Arctocebus calabarensis | reverse complement strand
CTTTCTCCACATCCAAGCCAACATCTCTGGTTTTGGGATTTTGTTATGTGGGCTAATCTTACTGGGGTTAGATGATATCTCAAAGTAGTTTTGATTTGCATTTCTCTGATCATTAAGGATGATGAGCATTTCTTCATGTGTTTGTAGGCCGTGCGCCTGTCGTCTTTAGAGAAGTTTCTCTTCAAGTCCTTTTCCCACCCTGAGATGGGATCACTTACCCTTTTGTTGCCAATGCACTTGAGTTCTTTGTGTATTATGGATATTAAACCTTTGTCTGAGGTATAACCTGCAAATATTTTCTCCCATTCTGAGGGCTGTCTGCCTGCTACATTTACAGTGTTCTTAGCAGTGCAGAAGCTTTTTAGTTTGATCAAGTCCCAGTAGTGTATTTTTGATACTGCTTCAATTGCCTGGGGAGTCCTCAGTGATCAAGGAAATGCCACGAAGGATATCTATAACAGTATGATCAAAATATTTCTGAATGTATATGATTCGTGCCCTGTGATTGCACCAATGTACATAATTATGATTCAATAAAATTATTAAAAAAAAAAAAAAATAAAATAAAATAAAAGAAAATCTTTATCTGACAGTGAATTGGATGATAGCAAATCAAAGAAGAGAAGAGATGATGCTGACAAAACAAGAGGCTTTGCCAGAAGTCTTGATACTGAAAGAATAATTGATGCCACAGACAGCAGTGGAGAGTTAATGTTTCGTATGAAATGGCAAGATTCAGATGAGGTAGATTTGGTGCTCTCAAAAGAGGCAAATATGAAGTGTCCTCAAATTTTTATTGCTTTTGATAAAGAGAGACTAACTTGGCATTCTTCTCCAGAAGACGAAGCTCAATAATTATTTGCATTGCTATGTGTATATATATATGTGTGTGTGTGTGTATATGTATATATATATATGTATGTATATATAAATCTGCATCTTGGTTTTTGATTGACAAGTGTGAAGAAATAACTACATTCCAATAAATTAAATTTGATATGTTCATTTTGAAAGTAGTACTGGGAGAGTTGTTGGGGGGGCTTGCATCAATAGCACTGGTTACTTTGAACAAATAAATAAAAGCTTTCTCTAGTTGCTTCCTTTATCAGAAAAGAACATTTGATAGCATGGTATATTATTTCCTCTGCATTACACATTTTCTAAATGCTAAGGGAAATTTCCACAGCCATTATTCAATAAGAACTTGTGTTTAACTCCTTGGCTAAGGACCATTTGGGTTTTTATTTTTTTCTTTTCTTTTCTTTTTTTTTTTTTTTTTGAGACAGAGTCTCACTATGTTACCCTCAGTAGAGTGCCGCAGCATCACAGCTCACAGCAACCTCAAACTCTTGGAGTTAAGTGATTCTCTTGCTTCAGCCTCCCAAGTAGCTGGGACTATAAGCGCCTGCCACAATGCCCAGCTATTTTTCTGTTGCAGTTGTCATTGTTGCTTAGCTAGCCCGGGCCAAGTTTGAACCCTCCAGCCTCAGTGTTTGTGGCTGGCACCCTAACCAGTATGCTACGGTGCCGAGCCCATTCTGGGTTTTTAAAAAAATTTGTTTCTGTATGTGTCTATGTAACATAGATATGTAAATGATTTTCTTTGGTTTTAAACATTCACCAAAACAAAAATCACAGGTAAGCCCAGGTGTCTGCAATACCATCATTCTGAGCAATGTAAGAATAGAAAATTTTCCTGAAGCCATAGTATTTCAAATTAAATAGCTGATTCTTAATTTGACAATTTAAATGGATAATTTAAAGGCAGCCATATCAGAATCTGTATCCATATGTATAGTCACATTAATGCAAAATTGTGTTTACAAAATTTCTAAAAGGAACAGCTTTATCATTACCAAATAACCTTCCCACTCCCATGAGGAAAATAAGACAAATCCTGGTGTGTTCTAATGAGTTAAACAAATAAGACTTAGTTAAATGGTAACTGAAGATTCCTCTAATAAGCCATTCCTAGGCTTGGCTTATAGAAATCTAATCAGGTGGTTAAGCGATGTTGGCAATTTCAGATCTGTTGACATAAATGTGTGAACAAACTTTGTAATCTGAACTATTAACCTGAATGTTTTTTCCTTACCGCAACTCATTCCTTACATGAAGACTCAAACTATTCAGTATTTGGGTTATTGGTTGAGCAGAAGTCATTAAAAAAAAAAACTTCATAATAATCAGAATGTTATTCAAATGTATATTGTTTACTTTATTGTAAATAACAGTGAACAGTGGTCAATAAATAATTTTATATTAAAAAAATTAAAGCATTTTGTAAACCAAAAACACTATAAGAATATTAGTTGGTATTATTGTAAGTTATCCCAAAGTGTTAACATAGCTTCCTCTTTGTTTTTTGCTTTGCTTTTCTAATCTTTCAGTAATGGATTTGTACTGTTTGGGGAATTTTTTTAAATATAACAACTTGTTTTTGAAAAGGAAACAGAAGTATACATAACTCTCTACTAGGTACAATCAAATGTGCAAAAAACCTATGTTCCACAATAGGAGAAGAATCTCCTCAATTCCCCAATAATGTAACAATCAAAATTTGGTTAAATCTAAAAGCAGAAAATACTTCCAAGAAAGCTTATTAAACATGTTAAAGGCTTACTACAACACACAAAATAATCACAATAATCATTAAGTCATATATGGTGATGTTAAAATGCATTGCTGGTAGATAAAACAAATTAGACTTCAAATAAATGAACATATTAATATAAGCTATTCAAAAAGGTCAGTTAGCCAAATAAAAAGCTTAAACATGAAATTTTTCTCATTGTAAAAACAAGTACATTATATCAAACTATGAGTAAATATAATAGCAAGTGAAAATTCCTCTTCATTGTCTTTCAGTCTCTCAACACATTTCCAGAGGAAACTACAGTTACCAGTTTAGAGTATATCTTCCAATTTTCTATGCATTCACACACACATATTCTGTTGGCCGAACTGAATACCTCCCCAAATTCATGATGAATTCCTAATCCCCAGTACTTCAGAATGTGCCTGTATTTGTAGACGGGACTTTAAAAAGATAATAAAGGTTAAATGAGGTCATTAGTGAGGGCCCTAATCCAATATGACTGGAATACATACAAGAAGAGGAGATTAAGATACAGACACAAACACAGAGGAAAAGACTGTGTGAAGATAGAAGGAGAAGATGGTCATCTACAAGCCAAACAGAGAGACCTTGCAAGAAATCAGTATCGCTGATACCTTGAAGTCGGACTTCTTAGGTCAGAACCGTGAGCAAATAAATTTCTATTGTTGAAGCTACCCAATATCTACGGTACTTTGTTAACTGCAATCATAGCAAATACAGACACACACACACACACACACACTCACTCACACACGCACGCACAGAGTTAAGTCACTATAGTTGGAGTAGTTGAAGAGTTCATACATAACAAATATCCATGCTTCCTAAAATATGAATATATTACAACTATCAGTTATAGTACAAGTTACTCAAGATCAGTAAAAACAATTTGATAAGTAAATCAAAATAGAAGGCTCAACTTCTCTTTTATAATATGCATTAAAAAGTGTAAGTTTAAAAAACACTCTCCAAAAACATGAGCATTTGAGAAACTATGCCTTAAGTATACAGTTTTCCCACTCTAACATCTTTCCTCTCTGAATAATGTAAAGAAAAGATAATCAGAGGACTAATGAACATGTCAAAACAGCCTGCAATTAAAATTTCTATAGCAAGTATTTTTTTTTTTTTTTGAAACAGAGTCTCACTATGGCATCACAGCTCACAGCAACCTCAAACTCCTGGGCTTAAGTGATTCTCTTGCCTCAGCCTCCCAAGTATCTGGGACTACAGGCACCCGCCACTACATCCAGCTGTTTTTTGCTGCATTTGTCGTTGTTTAGCTGGCCCAGGCTGGGTTTGAACCTGCCACCCTCGGTGCATGTGGCCAGCACGGTAAACACAGTACTACAAGGCGCTGAGCCATCAAGTAAACTTTTATAGCTGGGCATGGTGGCAGGAACCCATAGTCACAGGTACATGTGAATCTAAGGCAGGAGTTTGAGGTTGCTTGCTGTGAGCTAGGCTGAGGACAGGACACTCTGCTCAGGTGATAGAGTGACACTATACGTCAAAAAAAAAGTAAGTTTTATATCTTATTCCTCAAAGAACTCTATCCTGTACAACATCTTTTTTTAGCAAAAGATACCCACAAATAAAGTAATTCAAAATTTCAGGCTAAAAAAATGTATGCGTGCTTTGGTCATTGAACTAAAAACTGACATTTTGTGTGAAGTTACTCTCAAGAAAGTGAGCTTTCAATTTCAAAGGTATAACTACTGAAGCAAATATTATCTATTCTTATATTACATTTGGTTTTGGTTTGGTTATAGCATTCAATTATTCATTTTATAAATATTTTCTGAGTCCCTACTACATGTAATATATCAAGTCCAGTTCCAGGGAAGATAAAAAAAAAATGACTTTTAGATGCATAAATTATTATCTCCTCCTAAGCTCATAAGACATTTCTTCCTCCTCTGAACTCTTATAACACATTTTTTTTTGAGACAGAGTCTCACTATGTTGCCCTCATTAGAGTGCAGTAGTGTCACAGCTCACAGCAACCTCAAATTCTTGGGCTAAAGCAATTCTCTTGTCTCAGCCTCCCAAGTAGCTGAGACTAGATGCCTGCCACAATGCCCAGCTATTTTGTTGTTGTTGTTGTAGTTGCTTAGCTGGCCTGGGCCAGGCTCGAACCCGCCACCTTTGGTGTATGTGGTTGGTGCCATTATCCACTGTGCTACGGGCGCCAAGCCAACACATTTTCTTACAGGTAGTTATCATTATGTGTGTCTTATAAGCTTAGAAAGAATGGTTCTGTTAGCATGGGTAGGAAAGTAAGACATGAGCAGAGGAAGTATGGAACCAGCAGTGCGAACAAACGAGAGGAGACTCTAAGAGAACATTCTGTAACAATAATAAGATAAAAGGAACCACAAGTGTCACAAGAACTATAACAGAAACAACAATGCAGTTGCCCACTGCCTGCCATGGGTTTTGGGCAGAGGACATATCCAGGCCTAACAATATAAAGTGGAAAAATTTCCCCACCCAATGGCAGGGAGGAGACAACATTCTCATTGGTCAAGGAAATGGGGAAGAGACAATGTGAAGGAGAGGCCAAGCTGGCCACAGTGGCTCATGTCTGTAATCCCAGCACTCTGGGAGGCTGAGGCGAGAAGATCCCTTGAGTTTAGGAGTTCAAGACCAACCTGAGCAAGAGTGAAACCCCATCTCTACTAAAAACAGACAAACATTAGTTAGGTGTTGTGATGGGCACCTATGGTCCCAGCTACTCAGGAGACTGAGGCAGGAAGATCCTCTGAACCCAGGAGTTTGAGGATATTGTGAGCTAGGCTGATGGGCTGATGACATAGCACTCTAGCCTAGGCAACAGAGTGACTCTATCTCAAAAAAACAAAAAAAAGAGAGAGAGGACAGGAGAAAAAGGAATGACACAGAAACCCTGGGGCCATTTAGTGTGCCCACTTTTAACCCTCAAGTATGTACTTTCACTTCAACAAACTCTCCCTCTCTCTCTCTCTGCTTACAACACAATCTTTGTTGTTAACTTTCATTCTTCAATAGTGGGAAGAAGAACTGAGGGATTCAGGGAGCAGCTAGTAACATATTTGTACCGTGACTTGGATTTCCAGACTTAAGGTATGACTTTGCCTCTGACTTTCCACTCTCACACTGATCCATATTTCTGTAGCTGTTGGAGTACACACTGGCCCTTTTCCTGAAAGTCTTTGCAGTTTGTTCATGGAAGACAGTCTTTATATTTGTGGGACTCTATGCAAGACCCTGAGATATCCAACATGTGCTTTGTGTCTTGCTTGGTTAAACACTTGGAGGAATGTGTGAGGACATTACATGCCCTCCTTTAAGAGGGGAGGTCTGGAAATGCCCTTGACTCTACCAAGTGGTAAAGGTTAAGATGTTATGGGGGAAATTTGTGGGAGAGTTTAGGAACACCACCCTCCTTACAACTTTGAAGTTTCTTGGCTATTTTGGAAGTGGCACATCAGGAGGAAAGGCTAATTTCACAGCCAAAGTATGGGTCTTGCCAAGACTTGTACGGAGTACTGGCATCCAGAGACTGAAGGAATAAGCAAAGAGGACTGTGGAGAGAGAAAGGAGACTGTGGTAAGGGTACCTAGTCTACATCTCTGGAGGCCCACTATGGGGAAGGGTGGCACCTCTGTCAGGAAGGATGCCTCCTATCATGGCAATAGGACAGGTAGGGGGATACCTCAACAATCCTTCTTCAATGTTTCAAATGGCAAGTCAGCATAGTATTCCCAGAACAATACCTCTTGGGTATATCTCTAGCATTAAGATCAATCTAACCCTTAGTACCTAAAGAAGAAATGGTTAATCTTCCTGTGTAATATGACCTGGCCACAAGAAGATGGGGAGGAGTAGCCTGCAAATGGCTCCTTTGACTTTAACATTATTCCTGCAGCTTTGACCCGTTTTGCTGCAGATTAGGAAAACTGGTTTGAGGTATGCTATGTACAAACCTTTATGGCACTGAGTGAGAACACTGTTCTACGTAAAAATTGTTCACTAGACCCATCCCTTCTGGCAGTGATCACCAAGTCCTCTACAGCCTTTCTGCAAGAGTCTGACATCCTAGATGACCTAGTGCTTGGAACCGGAGTACAGGTGGATGGAGTACAGGAAAGGTCTGTTTCCTCACAGGTTGGCTCTCCCAAGGATGGTGTGCAGCAAGCACCCCAAAACTCCCCATCCAATTTGCCAAGTCTGGGTAGGTATATTTGGAGTGGGGCCTCTTATCATCCTCCCTTGGGGTCGTACTCTTTGAGGCAGGTGGCCAATGGAGATATGGGACCCATGAGGGTGATGTCCCCTTCTCTATGACAGACCTAACCACTTGCAAGCAGAAACCGGCATGGTTCTCAGAGGACTTTCTAGATGAGTTACCAAACCTGACTTATCTTTTGACCTTACCTGGGCAGACATTCATATAATCCAATTGACCTGCTACATGGCAAAGGAAAAATACCACATTTGGGATGTTGCCCAGGCATATGCTGATGGACTGACAGCTTTTCAGCCTGGCCAGTATGCTGCTGGGACAACGGTAGTTTTCTCTGAGGAACCTCAATGGAACCATGAGACACAACATGCAGACATGTGGAAATGGAACCACATGCTTCACTCTAGTATATTAATAGAAAACCCAGCCATTACCCTTCAAATATGCCAAGCAATGGAAAGGTATTAAGGGACTTTATGATACCTACCATATAGGCAGAGATATCTTTTCCCTATTTTGTTAAGAAACTCTTTTCTGGGAAGAAGTTGTACAAAACCATTAAGCAGGTTTATTCTGCCTGCCCACTGCCCCTTCAAAATAATCCCCAGGGCTCTGGGCCCCCTAAGCAGTTAAGCCTGTTGAGATTAAGGGGATTTATCTGGGGAAGATTGGCAACAGACTTTACCAAAAGGGAGTCCTCATAAAAGCTGCTAGTTTTCAGAGACAACTATACCAGTATTTATGAAAAATTTTGTATGGTTCGAATTGGCTATAATTGAAAAAAATTGGTTAAAATAAGGCTCTCTATTTAAAGTATTGATTCATCTTTGGGATCCTTGGGGGATGGCTGAGATCTTGGCCAATTAGACCAGCTGCTGCAGCTGTAACAGTGATGGTTCTAATTGTAGGCCCCTGTGGGTTTTTCTTTTTTAAATTTTCTTGTTAAGTTTGTCTTATCCAAGCTACAGCAATTACAAACTTCTGGTGATGCAGGGTTTTCAGCCAATTCTCACGAGTAATGAGTCCCTAAATGCTTTAGATTTAGCCACTTAATACTTCTACCTACACAGGCCCTGACCTTAACTCTTATCACAGGCAGGACAGGACCCAGACCTAACTTCACCTTCATTCAGCAGAAAGTAGTTACAATTACCTATGCTAATACTCTCTAAAGCTACTATGGGCATTATGCCCATAGCCCCTGAAAGAATTCAGGGTCACAAATATTTAAGAGAGAGTATTAGCATAGGTAGGAAAATAAAACATGAGCAGAGGAAGTATGGAATAGGCAATGTGAACAAATGGAATGCTGAAGAAGAGAACATATTGTAATAACAAAATAAAAGATTGTGAGAAGACAAAAACCAAAGAATTTGGGGTCCAGCTGGTTAACAGTTCCACACAATAAACTGATCCCTGACCTAAGATTTGAAAAACAGGCAGGAATCAAAGAGATGACATTTCAGATGTAGGATATAGCATAAATGATGAAACAGAAACAAACAAGGCACAAGGTCCAAAGAACAGGGATGATTGGTGGGATAGGGTATTTTTAGAAAAATAGTTAACAATATGGCCAGCAAGCTAGTTAGGTAGAAATTTTTAGGGCCTTGAACATCAAGCCACAGTGTAGAATCCACTGAAGTTTATAATCAGGGAAACGAATTGACAAGTTATGCTTAGGAAGAACAAACTAGTTGTGCTGTGTAGGATAGCTTAGAACAAGTCCTTAAAAGCATGGAGAAAACTCATACATAAAGTAACAAGGGCCTAAAACTAGAGCAGAAGTTAAGAGACTAAAAAGGACAGAATAGGCCATTGCTATTACAATAAAATGTTCACCGGGTGGCACCTGTGGCTCAGTGGGTAGGGTAGTGGGTTCAAACCCTGGCCCTGGCCAAACTGCAACAAAAAATAGCCGGGCATTGTGGCGGGCGCCTGTAATCCCAGCTACTCAGGAGGCTGAGGAAAGAGAATTGCCTAAGCCCAGGAGTTGGAGGTTGCTATGAGCTGTGATGCTACGGCACTCTACCAAGGGCAATAAATAAAGTGAGACTCTGTCTCTTAAAAAAAAAAAAAAAAAAAGAAAAAAAATGTTCACCTACCTTAGAGTGTTATTGTGAAGACCAAATGACATAAGAAAAACTTGAAAAGTATATTTACTCACTAGTAACAAATTCTACAAGAGGGTCAAAAGAGTACCAATGAGGACTTTAGGGGAGACAGATTTTAGGAAAGAAAAAAAAAATGACAAAAATATCATCTTTTGCAGACAACTAAGAATATATTATTAAAATTACAATATTAAATAATTAAAAGACCTAATTTTGGTAAAGACTGAACACCAAGAAAAAGTGCTTACAAGTAAAAAGAACAGAACTTAAAATTATCTCAACAATGCAAAAATTATGTACATATAAGAACAGAAATTCAAAGGAAAAAATATTTAAGTAGGATTGTAGCTATTTTTTCTTATATTTGGCTTTATACAATTAAGAAGAAGAAAATGCAAAATATAAGGATCATATACAGAATAGGAATTTTACCTCTATTATATACCTTATTATATAATACAGGAAAGAACATACTTCTCTTTGAAAAAGCAAAAGACCAAGTAACATTAATTCTGTATTTGTCATTCAATCAAAATTTTGACATACATGTTCATTCTACTTCTACCTCCATTGTCTATGACAAATGCCCTTTCTCTTGCCACTGGCTACTCAGGAACTCTGTTATAAACCCACTAGCCAGCAAAAATGATATTTATCAGGGATTCTTATCTGGGGTGGGAAATATTTCTGATCCTCCTGAAATTGCATATAAAATGAAACACATGTGTATGTGTATTTTTCCAGGGAGAAGGTCCATGGCTTTTATTAGATTCTCAAAAGGCCTAGCATTCTAAAAGAAAGAAACACTGTTATGAACTTTTCTTCCTCCTCCTAATTTCAATAACCAATTAAAACCAATATGTCAATGGCTTGGAGAATACGTTATTTATTCATCTCTGAAGAATCCTTTGAATTCCTCTTTTCAATCCCCAGTGCCCCTTTCAACTAAGACCTTTATATTTCTGTTCCTTACATTTATAGCCATGTGAGATTCATCTTTATTTACAACTTTTATAACACTGCTGCTATTCTTCACCACCCACTTAGGACCTATTTTTACCTTCCTAGATGATTTCAGAACCTAGTTTTTTCTTCCACTCTACTTCCATCTCCCCAACACAAATAAATGTTAAACTCATCATCAATCATAAGTTTTCTTCTCCTACTCTTAAACCTACAAGTACTATGAGAACACCACAAATTTGTCTCATCAAAAATTCACGTGAACTTAAACTTAGCTATGTTGCTCTTGAATACTACTACTAATAACAAATTAGGCTCATAATATAAAGTTATACTATATACAAAGACAAGTTCCAAAAGATTACAGTAAGGAAACAAAAGAGTTGGAGATCCAGTAGTCAAACCTTTTTAGTTTACAGAATCTAAGGTCTAAAGAAACAAGTCCAAGATAATTAAAAGTAGAAACGGAGCTCAAGTAGGTGGTCAGGGGTCCTGGTCCAATAATCACAATACCATGTTATGCCTTTTGTACACTGGTTGTTCCATCCTATTTAACATTCACAATCAAAATCTTCTACCTCAAGGGTGTTCAACCTTTTTTATTTTCTGCCACACATTGGAAGACTAAAAATAATCTTGGCCATACAGTAAATACACAAACACTAACACAAACTGATCAGAAAAAAAAAAAAAAAAAGATCTGTGCCTTTTGTGATAATCAACACCATAGATAAACAAAACACATCCTCATAAAATCAGCATGTGAGTCACACATTGGACACCCCTGCTCTTAATCATCTGTATTTTCTTTCTTTTTTTCAGACAGTCTTACTTTGTCGCCCTTGGTAGAGTGCTGTACCGTCACAGCTCACAGTAACCTGCAGCTCTTGGGCTCAGGCGATTCTCTTGCCTCAGCCTCCCAAGTAGCTGGGACTACAGGTGCCCGCCATAATACCTGGCTATTTTTTGTTGCAGTTTGGCCAGGGCCGGGTTCAAAACCACCACCCTCGGTATGTAGGGCCGGCACCCTACTCTCTGAGCCACAGGTGCCCCCCCATCTGTATTTTCTTTACAGTAAGACGGGACTACCTATGTATCTCAAGATCCCTTAATAGCATTTTATATCATTCCTTCCTATCTCATTGGGCAAGAATGATATAGGGGACGACAATTAAAAGCTTTACCAAAATCAAGACAGACTATCACTCCCTCATATAAAGAACTGTGTTGGTTTGGGTGTCTTGCTCTTCTCAAAATCAAGCAGGCTACTTCGTAATAGTTTATATTTTCCTTAAGACTGCAAATTATCATTTAATGATTTGTCCTGGTATCTCCTAATACCAGGGTCAAGACTAGAATTCAGTACTTCTGATTGCTGGTTTACCAATGTTCTTTTTGCTACATTAACCCACATTCGAAGTTAGTTGCGATTAATTTGATATAAATTTAAGTCAGTTCTGGCCGGGCAAGGTGGTTCACACCTGTAATCCTAACACTCTGGGAGGACGAGGCTGGTGGACTGCCTGAGCTCACAAGTTAAAGACCAGCCTGAGCCAGAGCAAGACCTTGTCTTTCAGGCATTGTGGTGGGCGCCTATAGTCCCATACTTGGGAGGCTGAAACAAGAGAATTGCTTAAGCCCAAGAGTTTGAGGTTGCTGGGATGCCACAGCATTCTACTGAGGGTGGCAAAGTGAGACTATGTCTCAAAAAAAAAAAAAAGAGAAAAAAGAAAAAGAAAATTTAAGCTAGTTCTATTTATAAGAAGATACCTATTTAAATTTTTATTACTGGTTATTTTTTCTGCCTCTTAGAAGCGCATTAAAAAGTTGGTTTCCTAATAAAAGGACTATCTATTAATAGTCTGAATGTTTGTGTCCCCTCAAAACCTAAAGATTTAACCCCTGTTAAAACCTAACCTCCAGCCAGGGGCAGTGGCTCAGGCCTGTAATCATAGCACTTTGAGGGTTAATCTAACTCACTAACATGATTTCGTAACACTTCTCTCCTTTCAGTTCGAAAATATTATGCTCTATATTAATGATTTCTGTAAAAGTATGCATTCAATATTTATTTTGTAACCCCAATCACAAGTCACTAATTAATTTGAAGACCCCTGGGGTTAATCACCTTCTTCTTTGAAAGCCTTATAATCATTCATTCATCTCCCTGTTAAATCCATTTCTTAAAAGGATGGCAAGAATTCTTTGCCTTTAAGAAATAGTAAACAAAGGTAACATCTTTCCCTTCAAAAATGGAGTTTTAGGGATAGCTGTGGGGTATAGTGTTCATGGACACAGAGAAAGCCACTGCCTCGGAAATTCATTCTTTTTTTTTTTTCCTCTGAAATTCCTAATGACTTCTTCCCCCTCTTCTCCTCATTCTTCCAGCAGGAGAAAAGTCCTACAAATTTTATCTTAACTTCTTCTGCATTATTGGAGACTACAGAACAAAGAGATCATGTGCTAAAAACTTTCAACTATATGTGTAATACTTAAAAAAACCTTATATAATAATCTAGATTTGCTTCTCTAGGCTATTTGCTACTTCCTGTCTCAAACTCCTTACTACGGTCTACTAAACTATATGCAGATCTATGAAAGGATATGCTCTATCTTACATGTGGGGCTTTGCACATGCTTCCCTCTTTAACTTTTAAATTTTTCAGTTCTTGACCTAGATATCAGTTAACCTTAAGATATTAATGCAAGGCAACCTTAAGATTAGACTTAACTGGCGGTGCCCGTAGCTCAGTGGTTATGGCGCCAGCCACATACACCGAGGTTGGTGGGTTCGAACCCAGCCGGGCCAGCTAAATAACAATGACAACTGTAACAAAAAATAGCTGATGTTGTGGCAGGCACCTGTAGTCCCAGCTACTTGGGAGGCTGAGATAAGAGAATCGCTTAAGCCCAAGAGTTAGAGGTTGCTGGAGCTGTGACACCACAGCACTTTACCAAGGGCAACATAGTGAGACTGTCTCAAAAAAAAAAAAAAATAGACTTAATTTCCTTCACATACACTCTTCCAGTACCTTGCACCTTCTCCATCATTGCACAGTTCTACTATATTTTAATTACCTGTTTAACCTATTTCCCATACTAGATTTTAAGCACTTTAACGGGCTTATATTTTGTTATGTTCACTGTTGTAAAGGTGTTCAATTATTGAATGAATGATGAATCTAAGTCTACCAGCCTTCCACATATTTAGTGTCCTTCCCTATTTTCCCTGCTTGGAATGTTCTGCCCAGTTCTATCACCAGCATGAGAGACTTTTTATAAGCTGGTCCTTAATTATCACTATTTCCTCTGGATACTGATAGCCTTTGCTGTTCATACAATTCATTTGATATTTAATTTATTATTCTGTTATTCAGTTATTCTTGTAATGCATGGATACAATCTTAAGTAAACTGTACAATGCTTGAAGGCATAACAGTTTCTCTTGGCACCCTATTATCTAACACGATGGTACATACAAAATAGATGTGAAGTATTTGTTAACAAAGAATCAAAATTTAGGTTCGGGGGGCCATAGCACAGCGGTTACCGCACCAGCCACATACATCCAGGCTGGCGGGTTAGAACCCAGGCAGGGCAGCTAAACAACAATGACAAATGCAACAAAAACTAGCCAGGGATTGTGGTGGGTGCCTGTAGTCCCAGCTACTTGGGAGGCTAAGGCAAGAGAATCACTTAAGCCCAAGAGTTGGAGGTTACTGTGAGCGGTGACTTCACAGCACTCTACCAGGGCAACAGCTTGAGACTCTGTCTCAAAAAAAAAAAGAATCACAATTTAAGAAGCCTCTTCACAAGGCTAAAGTGATACTGATGGAAAAGTAATAACAATGAAACTTTTTGTTAATATATAAAAAATAAAAAGATATACTAACATACAGCAAAAGTATCAATAATTTTTAAAAAACTGTTCTTGAGAGGTAATAATCATCAAGAAGTACTATAATCATCGCTACAATCGTAAGATAAGCAGGCTTATCATTTCCAAAGTGACCTGTGTGCACAGAACACCACTGTATTTTCAGAGGAAAGGATAAACAGGTTTATATTTGAATTTAGGGCTATCTATGTTTTGGAAAGATAATTGTGCTTTGGCCTATCAAACAGTACTCCTATCAACAAGGGAGTTAACTCAGGCCACTTGTTCATAGTTTGCTGTCATCTTATGGCACCTTCCAAATTGCTAATTCTGAGTAAAATATGAACCAAGGATAACCTATCCCAAATTCCATTCATAACTCTGGAAAGTATCCCGGTCTTCCTTGAGTTTAGAAAGGTAAACAGGTTGGGAATGGTGTCTACCCCATCTGTTGAAGACAGAGAAAAACTACACGTCCTATGAGAGACTCCCCCGCTCCAGCAGCCCTCTAACCGGAATCTCCGCCCCTTGTCCCCAAAGATTTTCTTCGGGCCTTCCACAACTCACTATCCCTAATTTTATTCATGTACTGCTGCTCCGAGGTAAGCTCTGACAATTTTTTCTTGGTGCTTTTGCTGACCCCAGGTCACGAGGGCAACCTTTTCCCTATAGGTCCCATTGTCCTTCACCCTACTCTTCTATGCGAATGGCATTTCACCTGGTAGAGTCGAGTGCTTCCCGAGGCGCCAAGCTGATGTAATCTCCATCGCGGACCCGAACTGCAGACAGCTACTAGAGACCTCACCAGATTCGCGGAGTGCCGGTGCGTTTCAAAAGCAGCCGCCGCGGCTGCCCAACGCCAAGAACGTACCGCAAGCAGCGCCATCTTGAGCGAGGAAAGAGGAACCGAGAACACCGAGAGCAGAGGATTGTGGGACGCTGACGTACCAATTCAGCTACTTAAGTTCCCCCCCCCGCCCCCTCGTTTTCCCAGGGCCCTAGACCGGAAGTAGTTTTTTTTTTTTTTTGAAGCAGAGTCTCAAGCTCTGGGTAGAGTCTGGTAGCTTTACAGCTCACAGCAACCTCCAACTCTTGGGCTTAAGCGATTCTCTTGCCTCAGCTTACTAAGTAGCTGGGACTACAGGCGCCCACCACAATGCTCGCCTCAGTTGTCATTGTTGTTTAGCTGTCCCAGGCAGTGTTTGAACTCGCCAGCATCGGTGTATGTGGCCCGCGCCCTACCCACTGAGCAACAGGCACCGCCCGGAAGTCGTTTCAATTTGACGGTATGATCATTTAACTAAATACCGATGTTTTTCTCTTAGGGATATATATATATATATATGTGTGTTGTTGTTGTTGTTGTAGAGACAGAGTCTCACTTTATCGCCCTCGATGGAGGCCGTGGCATCACACAGCTCACAGCAACCTCCAACTCCCGGGCTTAGGCGATTCTCTTGCCTCAGCCTCCCAAGGAGCTGGGACTACAGGCACCCGCCACAACGCCCGGCTATTGCAGAGGCTGGGTTTGAACCCGCCACCTTCGGTACATGGGGCTGGTGCCCTACTCAAGGAGCCACAGACGCCGCCCATCCTACGGCTATATTTTGACTGTTTTTCTTACACAACCCGGTACTGGGGAAACATTGTCTTACTTTTTCTAGGGTTACCAGATAAAATGCAACATACCAAGTCAAGTTTTAAGTTTAGATAAACAAGGAATCATTTTTTTAGTATAAGTATGTACCAAATATTGCATCTGCTAAATCTGGCAACCCTGTCTTGCCTGGCATTCCACTCTTACCGACTACAACTCATTGTCATGCTTCAATGTGTCCGTTTTCTCTACGCATATTTTTATCTCCCCTCCAGTGCACTAACACTTAGGGTAGATTGAGCTACAGATGTTAATATCATTTGAGAAGAGGCTTCATCTGTGAGATTCATTGCTTCTCTCTGTCTTGTGAGCACTTTTATTTTGCCAGTTGATCTCTGTTGTACCAACATTGGGGCACTTTACCTTTGGTCTGTTACTCTTGGGACAGTTACATATACACACACCACAGACGTTTTTATACTGATAATTTGCCTCTCTCTAGCTCTTCGCTTTGGTTTCTGCAGCATCCATACTTGTTTTTAAAAACCGCTAGATTGGGGCTCGGCACCCGTTGCACAATGGTTACCACGGCTGGTGGTTCGGTCCAGGGCCAGCTAAACAACAGTGACAGCTACAACAACAGCAAAAAAAATAAAAAGCCGGGCGTTGTGGCGGGCACCTGTAGTCCCAGCTACTTGGGAGGCTGAACCAAGGGAATCACTTATGTTGGAGGTTGCTGGGAGCTGTGAGGCCACAGCACTCTACCAAGGGCGACATATTGAGACTCTGTCTCAAACAAACAAACAAACAAACAAAAAACGCTAGATTGGCTGAGGGATAGTAAAGTGAAGTGTATGTAGGGAAATCCGTGTTTAAAGACAGGTTTGTCACCACTGTCAAAAAATAAAATAATGTCAAAATATGTTTACAGTTATCTGAGAAAGGGCGTTTCCGAGTGTAAATGTTACCTGAAACCCCAGGGCCTATAGTTTTATATTCATTGCTGCATTCACAAACCTTTCACACAAGACAGGTAAATAATTATGAATACCTTATGAAGAGGCAGTGTGACCTTAGAAGTCTGATTAAGAATGACAAAGGAGGCTCAGGGCCTGTCGCTCAAGTGGCTTGGGCGCCAGCCACGTACACCTGAGCTGGTGGGTTGTCGGCTGCAACCAAAAAATGGCCGCCTGTGGTCCCAGCTGCTTGGGAGGTGGAGGCAGGAGACTTGCTTGAGGCCAGGAATTGGAGGTTGCTGTAAGCTGTGAAGCCACAGCACTCTATCCAGGGTGACAGCTTGAAGCTCTGTCTCAAAAAAAAAAAAAAAAAGAATGACAAAGGATAAGCATAATCCTAGCTTTATTTTGTTCTGAGATTCATATTACACCACAAATTTCCAAGGAAGGGAATGTTTGAGCTAGTTATTTAAAGAAATGAAAAATTCAGATTGAAGAGATGGATGGAAATTTCATGTAAAGAAGATGGTATTTTAAAGCAAAGAGGCATAAGAAAACGTTTTCAAGCTCAGGAGTCTGTGGTGTCAATGGAAACAATTTGGTTTTATACACTTCAGGACAACAGAAATTACATGTAAAAGTCATAAATCAATAAATGGAACACTTAGATTGTTTTGACATAAAAAGGCAGGACATTTCGAAGCAAAGGATTACAGGTTATAGGTGGGTTTAAAGATTCCCTAATCTGTGATTGATTAAAGAAATGAAGCTTTTATCGTAAGACTTGGAATGTGTTAGGTTAAGGTAAGGAAGTATGTTAGTCAGAGACAAGCCACTAGACATACATATACCCAAACTTAAATGATCTGTTGAGTACATTGATTATCTGTAGCTATTATTTAAGCTTTACCTTAAAAGCCATAGTCCTGTTAATGAGTTACAAAGGATATCTCCAAGAAAGGAGTGGAACATGATGAATCAGGTCTGACCTCTTTTCTCATGACCAGCAACTAAGCTTTAGGGTATTTCTGGAGTCCCCCTGGCCTAGAGAGGGTCCGTTCAGTCAGCTGAGGTACTTAGAATTTTATTTTAGTTCACAATTGAGTAGTACTAGATAAGCCTGAGTGTGCAGAGGCCTGATGGTGAAGGGCCTTCCTTTTCATTCTACAAAGTTAGTGCTTTATCCTGTAGCCAGTTTTAATCAGGAGAGCAATATGATCAAATTTATAAGTCCATTAAGCCACTCTGGTTCAAGTCAGAAAGTTGGATTAAATGGAGTTCAGATTGAATTTATGAAGTTAATGTAATAGTTCAGTCATAAAATAAAGACCTGAACCTCATAATAGCAGTGGCAATAGATCAATTTTGGGGATAGTAAAGAGATAGAATTGATGGGAGTTGGTGACTAATTGGGTGTTTCTAGCTTATTATTGTCTTGTTGACAGTAAACCACTAATTTCCTCTTTTATTAATAACTATGTCAACATTAATAAATATTTATTCAGCATCAATTCTGGATTAGACAGTAGCAATCTACATTAGAGAAACTAGACCTTACCAATGATTTCTATTAGGGCTAAATATTGCTACTGAATCTTACTATCCAGGTAAGGCATTAACCAGTGATGCTATAATTTAAAAAAATACAAGAACCTATACAATACAAATTTTGTGAATGATTGTCAGATATCATGTGATGCAATGTCTAAAATTTTTATACATTCAAAAACACTATCTCTTGAATTTTAATACAGGTAAGAGCTTTCTGAATCTTAGTAAGGATATTCTTTTTTATTATTATTATTATTTTGAGACAGAGTCTCATTGTGCTGCCCTTGGTAGAGTGCTATGGCAAAACAGCTCACAGTAACCTCAAACTCTTGGGCTTAAGTGATTCTCTTGCCTCAGCCTCCCAAGTAGCTGGCACTACAAGCACCCGCCACAATGCCTGAATATTTTTGTTGTTGTTGTTGCAGTTGCCATTGTTGTTTAGCTGGCCCGGGCTGGGTTCGAACCCTCAGTCTCAGTGATATGGCTGGCGCCATAACCACTGTGCTAAGGGCACTGCACCAGTAAGAATTTTCTATAGGTGTTAGCTATTCATAGCAGATAAAGAGGATCAGAGCCAAAGCTACAGCTGTGGTATATTCTGCCTGCTATTCTACTACTCTATTCACTAGAAGATACCTACACTTAAACACAAGATTTAATGAAAGCCTCTAGAAACCATGTAAAATCATAAGATTTTAAATCAGACAAGACTTCAGAATTCTAAAATACCTTCCCCTCATCAAACAGATGATTTCTGAAAACTTTTGATAAGTTTTAATAGATTAGCAACAGGCATTATTGACATGGAATAGCAGTTGTGAGGTCTTTGAAGGGAGTCAATATACTTTTTATGAAAGTAGTACTCATTGTAAGCCAACTCCTCTGATTTCAGAATGTGAATAATGGCCAAGTGCAGTGGCTCATGCCTATAAACCCAGTACTTAGGAAGGCCACCATGGCAGGATCATTTGAGGCTAGGAGTTCCAGACCAGCTTGGGCAACATAGTAAGACCCTGTCTCTACAAATGGTTTTTCTTTAATTAGATAGGCGTGGTGGCATGAGCCTGTAGTCATAGCTACTTAAGAGGCTGAGCCAAGAGGAAGACTTGAGCCCAAGAGTTCTAGCCTTCAGTGAGCAATGATCATGCAACTGCACTCTAGCCTGGGCAACAAGTGAGATCCTGTCTCTACAAAGAGAAAAAAAAAAAAAGAGGAAGAACAGAAAAGCATGTAAGTAATGTTGAAATACCTGAGTAGCTACTCTATGATGAGCTAAAGTGAAGCAAACATTTATTTGCCAAATAAGACAAAGGAAAGTTTCCAGGGCACCAAGAAATAGAACATGAAGTATAGTAAGAGTTGAACACTTCTGGGGAACAGCAGCAACACACAGGTCAAGTTGGCCTGCAGCAACTTGACACATAAATGCCTACCTAAACTAAAGAGACAGAAGTACACAATAAAAGCTGCTAGAAGTAGTTGCTACAACCATGGATCACATGATAGCATTTTATATATGCAATAATTATGCCTAAATTTATGTAGTATTCTATAATTTACAGTATGCTTTTTCAAACTTTATCTTATTTAGTTCTCACATCAACCCTAGAGGATAGCTATTTTATTATTATTATTTATTATTATTTTTTTTTTTTTTTTGAGACAGAGTCTCACTTTATCGCCCTTGGTAGAGTACCGTGGTGTCACACAGCTCACAGCAACCTCCAACTCCTGGGCTTAGGCAATTCTCTTGCCTCAGCCTCCTGAGTAGCTGGAACTACAGGCGCCCACCACAACGCCCGGCTATTTTTCTGTTTTTGCAGTTTGGCCGAGGCCAGGTTTGAACCTGCCACCTTCACTATAAGGGGCCAGCGCCCTACTCGATGAGCCACAGGTGCTGCCCGAGGATAGCTATTATTTATTAATAGTCCAAAATTTATGAGGAAACTGAGACTGAGATAGGTTGTGACTGGATAGAGGCCACAGAACTAAGAATACAGAGACTAAAACTAGTTTTTATGACCCCAAATACAGTATTCTTTTTACAAATTAAACACCTGAAATATTAAAAAAAAATAGTTGAGCAATTTAAAGGGGGCACAATGGTTTTCTTTCTAACAAATGTCAGAACTTATTCTCATCTCAGGACCTTTGCACTTGCTTTTTTCTTTACCTGGAATGTCTTACCTGTACATTTTTAAATGACATTTTTTTTGTCATTCCCAGTCACAACTCAGATGTCACCTGCTTAGAGAAGCTTTCCAAAAGCACCTTATTAAAACACATTAACCTCTGTCCCTGCCATTCTCCATCACATTGCTTTGTGTTATTTCCCTCAAAACCTTGCCATTCAAAGTGTGATTCACAAACCAATGGCATTGGCATCACCTGGGAGGTTGCTAGAAATACAGAATTTCTTGTAGCTATTTTTTTTTTTTGAGACACAGCCTCAAGCTGTCACCCTGGATAGAGTGCTGTGGCATCACAGCTCATAGCAACCTCCAATTCCTGGGCTCAAGTGAGTCTCTTGCCTCCGCCTCCCAAGTAGCTGGGACTACAGGCGCCCGCCACACCGCCCATTTTTTGGTTGCAGCTGTCATTGTTCTTTGGCAAGCCCAGGCTGGATTCGAACCCGCCAGCTCAGGTTTACGTGGCTGGCACCTTAGCCCGTTGAGCTACAAGCGCCGAGCCTCTTGTAGCTATTTTGGACTATTCATTAAATTATTGTTAAGTCCTATTTACTCTACTGTAGTAT
>CAUYON010043785.1:0-37609 GCA_963573935.1 Arctocebus calabarensis | reverse complement strand
TATCCTTCATGGCATTTCCTTGATCACTATATAAAGACATTAATACTTTACCTTTAATAAGTTTCGCCAGTACCCTGCTAAGATGCACCGTAGGTGTGTTCCCACTAATTGCCCTCCCTCTACCCATCCTCCCCCCACCCCTCCCCTCCCTTTGTATTTGACAAGTAGAAATAGAATATGAATAATAGTTAATGGAGAATGCTTGGATTTCACATTTCATCTTCTTTCTGGTGATATAAATCCTCACATGGAGAAATATCATATTTTACTTGTTATAACCATGAAGAGAGAAAAATAAATAAAATTTAGTATTGGGGCTAAGAGTAAGATCAATATGAGATTACACTGAAATATTAAATATTCTGTTAAGGATGGATTGATCACTTAGCTGCTCTATTGTCAAAATTGTTGAAGCTGAAAGGCTTTTAGAGGTGAGAGGTAAAGAGCATACAAATGCATCAGAATCTGGTTAGAGAATGACTTATTAAATGGAGATACATGTAAGTCAGATAAAATTGTATTTTCAAAAATAAAGCTACTTAGATATCTGATCAATATAAATGCTAGTATATCTTATTATCTTATTTGTGACCAGAGCAAAGGTCTCTTGCCACTCAAGTTCCAAGTTGACTGTTCTATAATTTCCCAGCCAGAATCCAAATCAATTAAAATGTAAACTACATTATATGACTTTGTACTTAGGTCTTTATGAGCTCATAAAATAGGGTTTCTCAACCTCAATACTATTGACAAGTTAGGCCTGATCATTCTCAGTTGTGAGTAAACTATTCTGAGCCTTGTTGAATTTGTAGCAGCATCCTGGACCCCACTAACAAACGCCAGAACTATCTTCTCCTCTCAGCTGTGACAATCAAAAGAACATCTATATTGCCGAGTGCCCACAGGGGAGCAAAATTGACACCTGGTGGAACCACTGCACTAACGACATTATATTGAATGCAAGAGAAACTTCACACTTTTTATCCTATCCTGCATACCCAACAATGACCTATAAATATTCTTTTCTAATTTCAAAATGTTAAGGAGGCACAAAAGTTTTTGTCACATGGATACCTTTTATAACATTTAAGTTGGGGCTCTTAGTATGGCCATTACTCAAACAGTGTTGATTGTATGTGATAGGTATATCTTTTTTAACCCTCTGCTCCCCTCTCCTTCTTGATTTCCCCTGAACTTTACATATCTTTGTGGTCTTGTGTGCCAATCAATTAGTTCCCAATTATTTCAGAGTACAACTGATATTTGTAATTTATCCATATTTAACTTAACCCATGATATTATACCATCTTCCTTTTTTACCAATATACTGGATACATTTCTGTTCATCAAAACTGTGAAATTTATTTCCAATTTAAGAGCTTTTAAGTAGGCTAGTTTTTATTTAACTTGGATTTCTCTTGCTCAAGATTTTCCTTTTTTTTTATTGTTTGGGATTCATTGATGGTACAAAGAATTAGATTACACTGATTGCATTTGTTAGATAACATCCCTGTTGTAATTGTGTCCTGCCCCCAAGAGGTGTGTCAGACACTGTGACTTCCCATCCCCTTCTCTCCTCCCCTCTCCCGATCCCTCATTCCCCTACTCCATCCATTATATTAGATCATCTCCTGCTTTCATATGAGGATTGAGTACATTGGATTCTTGCTTCTCCATTTTTGAGATGCTTTACTAAGAAGAACGTTTTCCAACTCAATCCAGGTTAACACAAAAGATGCAAAGTCGGGCGGCTCCTGTGGCCCAGCGAGTAGGGCGCCGGCCCCATATATCGAAGGTGGCGGGTTCAAGCCCGGCCTCGGCCGAACAGCAAAACAAAAAAATAGCTGGGCGCTGTGGCGGGCGCCTGTAGTCCCAGCTGCTAGGGAGGCTGAGGCAAGAGAATCGCTTAAGCCCAAGAGCTGGAGGTTGCTGTGAGCAGTGTGACAGCATGGCACTCTACCCAGGGCAATAAAGTGAGACTCTGTCTCTACAAAAAAAAAAAAAAAAGAAAGACACATAATTTTATAAAGAAATATAATTTATCAAAACATATTATTAAAAATCCAATTAATCATCTTTTTAAAAATTAGAAATGCTAATGTTACCAAGAAGATCTCACTCAAAAGTCCCAAGCCCAGATGTTTACACAGAGGGTTTAATCAAATCTTTAAAGAATCTTAATTTTATTTAATTTATTATAGCATCTATAAAGTAAAGGGAAATTTACAAAATATTTTGATGGACTGATTATAATATTGATACAAAAATCTGACAAAGCTAATACTAAAAACACTAATTTCATTTATTATTATTATTAAAAATTAAATAATTAACTCAAATTAAGCATTTCATGCAAACAATACTATATTATAATTGAGTATGGATTATTTCAAGAATGCAAGGTTGGATTAATATTGAGAAGTTTATTAATGTGATGAAGCTCGATAAATCTAAGGACAAAATTATATGTGTTGAAAAAGTATTCAAAAAATCTCAAAACTTATTACTGAAAAATTCATAAAAAATCTGAGTGATAGATTATTTAACAGAAGTAAAGAGTATGTTTTGCTAAAACATAATTCTTTGATGAGAATCAACTTGTGTATAATTGATAAACAGAACGATGACTAAGATGAGATTTGTGTCAGTTTGGTGGATTCTTTTTTGCTTTTTAGATTTTTAATCTTTTAAAGAACGAAAGGGCCAATTTTCTCTCTGTTAAGTAAAAACCTTAGATATACATCCTTGAAGGAGCTGGGCGTGCTTTGATCCAGGTTTGAGACAAGCCTTCCTTCCCCCCTTGGTTATAATCTCCATATTCTGCCTGTACAAAGCAAAGAGTGAACACACATGGGTGCAGCTAATAAATTACTGGAAATAGAAACAGAGTCTGAAGATTTTGCCTATTTACCAAATACAAATCTTTTTGTGCCAAGGAGGAATTCAGGACAACAACAGAGACGACTGGCTCTATAGCTGCTAAATAAAGCTGCTATTTAACAGAAAATATACAGAATGCCTCGTTAAATTTGAATTTCAGGATAATTGAATTTTTTTTTTAGCATCATTATGTTTTGTGTAATATTGGGACATGACTTAGATCTCTTAACATTCTCCTCAGCTTGACTCAACATTGGACAGTTTTCTTCTTGATTCTTGGTTCTTGGCATCACTTTTCTTAGAGCATTTATTTTAGAAACCTTGCGATTATAAATTATTTCTATGCCCCTTTGATATATAAATCTTCTACAACCAAGAAATGACCTGGGAGCCATCCCTTTGATATGTAATCATCTAGAAAGATAGGGTTCTTATCTGCCCTTCAGCTGGGAGCAGACAGAAGCCTAATTTTGATGAACATGGACTTCCAAACACAGATGGCCCTCTCACACTGACCAACACTCTCCCGAACTCCTCCAATACTCCCCATTAGTTTATCCAGCACTTCAAATTCTGCCTTTTGGCTAGGAGTGGTGGTTCACGCCTGTAATCCCAGCACTCTGGGAAGTCAAGGTGGGTGGATTGCTTGAGCTCTTGAGGTCCAGGCTGCCCTGAGCAAGAGAGAGAACCCCTCATCTCAAAAAATAGGCAGGCTTCCTGGTGAGCAATGGTAATCCCAGCTACTAGCGAGGCTGAGATAAGAGGATCACTTGAGCCCCCAAATTTGAGGTTGCTGTGAGCTTATGATGCACCGCACTTGACCAAGGGCAACAAAGTGAAAGTCTGTGTAAAAAAAAAAAAGTCATTAAAATCTTGCCTTTTGTTTCAACCAAATCAGGTTAGTCTTTCTTCCTAGTTCAATAGTCAGAAATAAAGTTTTTCTTACCTGTTTAATGGTCTGATGAAATTTTTCTTTTACAAATGCTTATGTTAAATATCTAGGACATTATGGTTAAAAAGTATTTGTCATTTGTCTGAAACTCCAATTTATTTGAGTGTTATGTATTTTATCTGACAACCCTATAGTTGTGTAACATTGAGCAGGAACCCTGTCTAAATCTTTGTTTCCTTATCTGCAAAATTAGATGATTTTATTACTGCATGTGCTTTGGTGAGATTAAATTATGTACTCCCCATAGGAAATTCATAATTGATGATTCTTGATGTTGTTGAGTTCATTAAGAGGAATAGAAGTTGACTAAAACTAATGTGGTTCCTACCTCATTAACTTTCATGACCAGGCAATCAGTTCAGGGAGTGGGCAACTGGTCCTCTCCCCAACAATAGAAGTTAATAAAGTAAATAAAAATTGGGTCTTAAAACAATTTATGTTCACAAAATAGTTGTCATCTACCTCTTTCTCAAGAAGGCTCTCAGTTATTCAGCATCTGTGGAGGAGCATTCCAATTAACAGGAATGACAAAGTACTTACTTTTTGTCAAACTATAAGAAATGATACCTGAACTATATGACGATAGCCCTATAGTCATGCTCACAATACAATTCAACACCCGAAAACCACATGTTGGTTCTGTCAAGGATCCAGCTTCATTCTTTGTGTTACTTTTTCATGAATCAGTTTTCAATTACTTGTGTTGATTGAGGTGATGAGGAAAAATTAACTCTCTTATCTAGCAGTTCATTGTACATATGTTTTACTCATTCTAAAGTAGAGTAACTGGTAGCAGTTTGGGTGACTTGGAGTATGGACTCCTGCTATCCTACTTTCTCTGGAAAAGACAAGTAATGAGCTAATGAAAAGATTGCAGAAATCAAAGAATGAAAGCATGGGTGTAAATAACAGTATAATGCCTCAACAAAAATAAATTGCCCCAACCATGTGAGACTTGCACAAAAATTGTTAATCGGGGCTTCCCTGTATGTCCTCTGCACGTCAATAGAAAGATGCACACACATTCCATTATGGCTTGTTGGACTAAAACTATCTCGATATATTTCTCATAGAATACATATTAGTTTACAATTTCTTATACTATGTCAAGTTCAATCTTACAGTTTTATCAAGGAGACAGATAGTGTTATTTACTTTTATTTTTTAACATGATGGAACTGGACTCACAGATGTTGAATGATTTACACAGTGGGCATGTCTGACTAATGTAATGCATATCGAATGCCTGATAATGTGTAAAGTATGTAATGTCAGGACTGTGTATTTAGTTACGCATTAAAATTAAGACATTATGAATGGCTGTTATAGTGTGAATGTGTGCACACCCGTGTGTGTGTGCGTGCATGTGAGTTTGTGTGTGTTTTAAGACTTATATCCAATTTCATGTTCACAATTCTCTAGAAAGAGGACAAGGTAAGTTTTTTGTTTCTTTTAATTCCTATTCTCATTTAATTGAAAAATTCAGGGCATTCTTCCTCAAAGTTTCAGGTTAAGTGTTAGGGCTGAGATCTGAGCATAAATGTTCTGACTCAAAGTTGAATTTATTTATTTATTTATTTTGAAAGATGAGTTTTTTTTTACTTTTTTAAAAGATAAAACTTATAATGTTGATTTTATTTTTCAGTATTTCAGTATTCTAAGTTGAATTTGTCATTGAAAATTTCTTATAATTTAAAAATCTATAACAATTGAAGTTTTTTCTAGTTCCATGTCACTGATTAGAAACTAGGGTCAAAGAAAAACCACACCTAACATGAGGTGGTGTAGTGAGTATTCTATATGCTTTTATCTAGAATATTCTCCATGCCCAAGAATATCATACTGTGTCAGATATGGGTTTCTGATTTTCTCATATAAACTTTTTAATAACAATATAGACAATGTACAGCAGTTCTCAACCTATGGGGTCACAACTCCTTTGTAACAACGAAAATACATCCTGCATATCTGATATTTACATTACGATTCATAACAGTAGCAAAATTATAGTTGATGAAGTAGCAACGAAAATAATTTTATGGTTGGGGGTCACCACAACATGAGGAACTGTATTAAAGGGTCGAGGCATTAGGAAGGTTGAGAACCACTGATATAGTACAATACTTCTTGCTTCTTCTCAGCCCAGGAAAATCACAGTGAGGCCAATTTTTGAGTTGCCAGGAGTCATGCGGATTGCATCATAGTTAAATTTAGCATCACCATAGCAGTTGTTTGGGCTGTCTGTGCACGCTGTTGCCTCTGCCCCTGTATCTACTGTTGAAACTTAAGTCATCACAGATCCACCATACTGGCAGTTGGGAAGTAAATCCACATGTGAATGAGAGGGAAGTCAAGCTGCAACCTGTGAGGACAATTGAAAATTTCAAGGATGCACTTGAATCTGTGCCTATCACAGCCTCCAACCTCAATGGGCTGTGTGACTTAGAGAAATTGACATTCTTCCTGATAAGACTGTAGATACAATTGTCCCTGGATGAGAACTTGAAGGAGGTGGTCAGACTGGAAGAGTGGTAGATCTGGGCACTGCTCCCCACCCACAAGTGCGTAAACAGATCAGTGACAATACCTGGGAGCAGCTGCAGTACCCAGAGCAATGACCTCCAAACCATAAAATGCTTAAGTGCTGTCTCACTTCCACCTTCCAGATTTTGCATAAAATGTCTCTTGTGCCTAGTCATGTCCTGGAGACATACAGGGAAAGGAATTCTGGAAAAAGAAGTTTAAGTTTAGCTATTTTGGCACAATATAAGCTACTAGAACCAATAGTAGGGAAAACACATTGAGTAAAATCCATTTAAAATGCAAATCAATACTGCATTAGATTTTAGGATAAAAAATAAAGTGTGATTGAGAGTTTTTTTCTTGAATAAACAAAACTAAAATTTATGAAAACAAATATTATACATTTTATCTCATTTCATAAAAATGTAGATTCCAACTTCAATTATGTGTTAATTTCTTAGAGAGGGCAAGAACCTTGTGAAATGTTGGTTTTTGGTCTTCTCGTGTCAATTTTCCAATGATAATATAGACAACACAGTATGATACCCTAAAAAATCACAACGAGGCTAATTTTTGAAAAGCAATTTATGGACATTTAAAGATTTTCATAAATTTCCTCAAGGATTCACTCCTTTTAATCGCTTGAGGTTGAAAGCATTGTTATTTGAATTTATTGTGTCTCTGCATTAATTTTCTCTTTATTATTATGTGGTCTAATTCTGCCACATTGATACAGGGTTCTCCTACTCAGGGCTGGACAGGGATCTGCCCCCTCTCCCATTCTCTAGGCTCAAGTGAGTTCTGAAATCAGACCCCTATCTGTAGGCACATACAGGTTGCCCTTTCCAGGGCACACCCACCGGGCTCTAGGAAGGTCATGAACAAAACAGCCTGAAATGTTTTGGGTGGTTCCACCTTGAGTAGAGCACATATCCTAATTCCTTCCCTGAGACAAAAACTGCAAAAACCTAATAATCTTGCCCCAGCTGAGGACTGCATCCATGCGTTTGTTAATATACTTGTTAACTTTGAAAAGGTGTTTTTCTATCTACCAAGACCTGAAGTGTGATACACACCCCTAGACAAAGGACCCTAGCAGAAGACTTCCCACTTGGCTCTTTCTCTTTGCTAGAAGCTCTGGTGCTTTTTTCTGTATTCCTTTCTGTCTAATGAAATCCTATCTTAACACTGATCTGTGATCTGGGGGTTCATTCTTCAAATCCCTAAGACAGTAATATCATCATCAATGGATTTGCCTACAATTGATTAATTCTCTACAATTATGAGAATTACAGAGAATTATGTGAAAATTAACTTCAATGACCTCATGATAGCCTGTGTTTTGTACAATATTTGTGATTGTTTACTACGTGTCAGTAGGTTGACCTACAAAGTCATTGATAATAGTCCTAGCCACACAGTAACAAGCTATAAAGAATGGTTGAGTAGGAGTTAATTTTATAAATGGTCTATGCATTACTCAGTCAATACTGTGTAATCATCACTTCATTCTTACATAGAAGCTATAAGGCTCAGATAAATTCTCCAATAATGAAGACTTATTAAGACTGTTTAATAAATAGCAATAACCTATTTCCTCTAGATAAAAAAAAAAACTTCTGGGGAAGACAATTTGGTTCTTTTACTAATTGAGGGTGCATTTGGTGTGAAATCTTTCAAATCCAGAAAAACTTGTAACTCTTTATTTCCCATCAATTCAATTACATCTTTGTAAAGCCTCTCTATTTTTCTTCCATTGATGGTTTAAAAAAAAAAAGTCCTTATCTACTGAGTACAAGATGATGGTCTTCACTTTTGAGCAATTTTCTGAAATAGACTGAAATATTCATTTATAATTTGTATAATTTAATTTATAATATAGTTCTCAAATAAATATGAAATAGACAAATTTTTATCATTACAGTACTCACCTTCCAAAGTAACCACCTAACCATTTATGTAAGCGCTTTTATTTTCTAGATTATTACTCATTTTTCATTTTCTGAAAATGATGTAAATAGATGACTTTTCAAAACAAATACCTCACCTACTAACATTTAATTTGAATCATGCCTGGAGATTTTAAAGGCCACTTGACTTGCAAGCCCTGGGCTTTGAAGAGAGACAATGGTAGCTTTCTCTCAGAATTTCAAAATATAAGCTTAAAAAATATTAAGAGAAGGTTGTAAGAGTGAGCAGAGAATTTATACTGTAAACTACAGGAGAGGTAAAATCCATAACGTACTCATTTTCTTCCTGGTCAACATGAGCAAGATTATAACTAGAAGAAACAAGAGATTTGGAGAAGATGAGATAAGAGCATAGGTGTTAATGGGTGCCCAGGGAACTCAATTCTAATCTTTCATGAATAGTTTGAGGGGCGCCCCAGTGCAGAAGAGCTTATATCATGGAAAAGGGCCAATCTCTTTAAACTAGACACCTGCATCCAGCACCATGCTGAAGCATCATGACACCCCAGTAGTAGGAGAAAAACAATGATCATGCGAGATCTTTTGACCTCAATGCAGTTTAAAAAGTTTTGCCAGGACAAAGCATCTGAGTTACACAATGATCAATAAAGCTACCAAAGCCACAGTAGGTCTCAAGTTCAGACCAGGTGTGCAGAGGGAGGCAGGAAGGACAGAGGCTGGCCTCCTAAGAGTAAACATGGGCACCCACCTTAGCAGAGGCAACAAGCTCAAAGGCAGCACATGGAGCTGAAATTCCCTTGTCCCCACTCTAAGAACTAGACTGTAGATGGCAAAGTGGGAAAGAGGAAGAATCTCATATTTAAGTGAACAGTTACCCAAAGGTGATTGAGTTTTAAACAAGAGGTGATCAATCTGTTTTGAATTAATAAGTGTAATTATTGTAAGTAATCCTTGGAAATGGTAACTCATGAGCTATGTTGAGTTCAGTTGCCGAAAAATACGTATTTGTTCATCAAAGTTATCTCCATAAAGTTCAACATCATAGAATATGGATTTGACACAGAAAATTGCCACTTAGGAGTTTATCCAAGATAAATATGTGCTTGCATCAATAGGGAAAGATTTGTACATAAATGTGATAATTTAGCATTTTGTTTATAATAAAACCCCAGGAGAAATCCACAAGCCCACAAGCTGGGATTTGTGAAAAAAGAGCTGTGGTGTGCACGTCCATACTTGTGCAATGAACTAACAGTTGTCAAAATAAATGCTCAGGAACTTGCATTTCCATGTACTTTGTTAACATTTAATTAATATGATTCAACAGGTTATAATGAAAGTGTAAAAGGTTAGCAACTAATTTCATAGTATTTAACTTGTTGTGAATTGTTACCTACCATATAATGAAATAGAGTATTTACATGCCAACTTCATACTATGTTTATAAAATGCTCTGTTTAAATAAGGCTTCTTTTGAATATGTACTGAATTGCAGAGTGATTATTTTAAATGCATCAACTTACTTGAAACATCTACTTCAGCTTAAAAATTTGAGGAACCATGGACATATAACCTTAGTCATTGCCTCATTATTTTGAATACTAGAGAGAACAATATTAAGATGTGCTTACTTCAAAAGGCTGCTATGAGATATCTAGTAGGATTTCTATAACGAAATTATAAGTAAATCCCCTAATGCTTGGGGAATGAGCAGTTTTATTTAATTAAATACTCTATTTTACTCAGTTATCACATAAACCATACATGGTTTTCAGGTTTAAAGCATTTGAAAACAAATTAAAAAATGAAATACAGTAAAAACAAAATCCAGAACAGAACATAATTTAATTTTGATTCATTTGCAGGATCTTACGGTGTTTCAGAGTCATGGAAGAAGACTATCAAGTACTAACCAGAGAAAAACATGTAGGTTTTGGGGTCTGCTTGGGTACTGTGACAGAATCCCATACACTGGTTTAAACAACAGGAATTTAATTCTTTCAGTTCTCAAGGCCAGGAAGTACAAGATCAAGGTGCCAGCCAATTTGGTTCCCTGGGGAGAGCCTTCTTCCTGGCCTGCTGATGACCAATTCTTGCTGAGTATCCCCATGGAAAGTGGAGGGAGAGACACACAAGAGAGTAACTGAGTCCTGGTCTCTCTTCCATAATTCCATTATTGAAGCCCTTCATGACCTCATCTAAACCTAATTACTTCTCCAACACTCTACCTCCAAATGCTCTCACATTGAGGGTTAAGAGTTTTAAATGTGAATTTGGTGGGTGGGGAGGACATTATTTAGTTCATAGCCCCCCTACTGACTTTACAAAAGGTAAACCCTTAGCCCAGAGAGGGAACAAATGTACTAGCCTAGAGTCACCTGTGGTTGTTGGCAGATGTCAGCTGGGCCTCAAGAGTCATGATTTCTGGTTGACAACTCGCACAGCATTTTATTAGACTCATAGTACACATTTCCTCTTCCTTCCTGACTGTAGAATCACACTCTGCATAAGGAAGATTCTGCCCATGACAGATTTTATATACAATGGTGATCTCATAAGATTGTATGGGAGCTGGCTAGGTGCGGTGGCTCACACCTGTAACCCTAGCACTCTGGGAGGTTGAGGAGGCGGATTGCCTGATCTGAGGAGTTGGAGACCAGCCTAGGCAAAAGTGAGACCTCTCTACTAAAATAGAAATGCTAGCTGGTTATGGTGGTGGGCTTCTGTAGTTGCAGCTTCAAGAAGTTGGAGCAAGAGGATTGCTTAAGCCCAAGAATTTAAGGTTGCTGTGAGCTATGATTGTATGGTACTCTCCAGGTAGACAGAATAAGATTCTATATCAAAAACCTTTTTAAGGAACTTAAAAAGTTTCTATTGCCTAATGACATAATAGCTGTTGTAATGTCAAAGAGCAACACATTACTCAATTATTTGTGGTGATGCTCGTGTAAGCAAATGTACTGCACTGCCAGTTGTATAAAAGTATGGCACCTACAATAACATTCATGATACTTGACAATGATCATATACTACTGTGTCACTGGTTCAGGCATTTACCATACTATACTATACTTTTTTAAAAACTGTACTCCTTCATTGTATAAAAAAAAAGTTAACTGTAAGACAGCCTCAGGCAGAGCTCCTTCGGGGGTATTCTAAAAGAAGGCATTGTTATCATAGGAGATGACAGCTCCATGCGTGTTATTGTACCAGACGACCTTCTAGCGGGACAAGACACGGAGGGAGACGTGACCCTGGCCCTGTGTAGGCTGAGGCTGTAGGTTGTGTGTGCTTGTGTCTTAGTTTTTAACACAAATTTTACAAGTACAATTTTTTTAGTAGAAAAACTTATGAAATGTGGATAAAAAGGAAGAAAATGGTTTTGTACAGCTGCACAAGCATGCATGCCTTTTAAGCTAAGTGTTATTACAAGAGTCAAAATGTTAAAAAAATCTCAAAGTTCATAAAGTAAAAAAGTTACAGTAAGCTAAGGTTAATTTATTATTGAAGAAAGAAAAATAGATTTTTAGAATGTAGTGTAGCACCTGTGTGTGATGTTTATAAAGTCTGGAGTTGTGTACGGCCACATACTAGTGTTTCCTGTTCACTCAGTACTCACTCGCCAACTCACCCAAAGCAGCTTCCAGTCCTGAAAGCCCCATCTGGTAAATGCCCTAATCTTATATGCCTTTTTAAAAAATCTTTTATACCGTATTTTTTTACGGTACCTTTCTAAGTTTAGGCATGTTCAGATACACAAATCCTGACCATTGTGTTAAAATTGCCTACTGTTATTATACAGGTTTGTAGCCCAAGAGCAATAGACTATACTATATAGCCTTGGAGTATGGTAGGCTGTACCACCTAGGTTTGTGTAAATACATGTTATGATGGTCACACAATGATGAAATTGTCCAATGATGCATTTCTCATTGTATCACTCTTATTAAGTGGCACGTGATTGTAGTTATTTGTCTACATATCATATAGATATTACCAGATTATAAATTCTCTGAATAGCGAATCCATATCTAATGCAACTCTTACTGTTTTTTTTTTTTTTTTTTTTTTGAGATAGAGTCTCACCCTGTTGCTCCAGGCTAGATTGCTAAGACATCAGTCAAGCTCACAGCAACCTCAAACTCCTGGGCTCAAGGAATCCACCTGCCTTAGGCTCCCAGTTAGCTAGGACTAGAGGCACCTGCCACAATGCCTGGCTAATTTTTCTATTTTTGGTAGAGACAGGGCCCCCCTTTGCTTAGCTTGGTCTGGAATTCCTTAGCTCAAGCGATCCTCCTGCCTTGACTTCCCAGAATGCTAGGATACAGTCATTATGCCTGGCCTAAAGTACCTCCTGACACTTAAATATCTTAACTGCTTTATTTTTTATAAAATCAAGTCAAAGATTCAGGGGAGCTATTATGTTTCTGAACGTTACAGTTGTTAAGAATTGAAATACATAGAAAATGATTGCAGAATTTAATGATACATTTTATTCTTATTACTTTTGGGTTGTTATAATCTTGCATAGTCTTTATATTAATTGAATTTTGAGCAATATAATTTATTATTCATTATACCTATATATATCCATGAATTTTGTTGCCCATCACTAGTGTTATACCTAAGAAACTTTTTCTTTTATGGCTCTGGTTATGTTATTTGCCATTAAATTTTAACCCATATAGAAGACATATGGAACATGACAGTGCCATAGACTATGTCTCTGGTTTACTCATTGGACATATGCTTTACATACAAAAAGTTATTTCGATTCACCATATGTGATCCATATTTAAATGTGGAAATGGAGCCTCACAGGAGATGTATCAAAATAGCACATGCAAACATTTACTATTTGTGCCAGTAAGTGGATCTTTAGCAGAAAACTCAACAACTACCATATGCAGCAGCTGTTATTCAGTGGACCAAAAATAACGGCCTGGAACAATGCAGGCTGCGCTTTCAGCACATTTGAAGCCATGCACCTAGCAAATACTTCTCAAAATTCATTCAGATCCTGAAAAGGCTCTTCATTTGCAATTAAGCACTGCAATTGTTCTGACCCAGACATGCTATTTAAGGAGAAGCACTCCAAGAAAAAGTTTTCTGAGCTATCAGATAATCACGAGTGGAACAAAAAGAAAGTAAATAATAAAACACCCCAGTAAACAAATTGTCTATTCCCCAGGACAATTTTTGGAACTTGACAGACACAAAATATTTGTGTCCAGTGCTCAGGAAATGGTCCTTGAACTCTAGCCCTATCACATGTTTGTAGTTAAGGTCCTTGGACCCAAAGAGCTCCAGTTTCATCTCTAATGAAGTGTAATGGTAATATTTACTTTTGGTTATTGCAAAGGATCATTATGAAAAGATTGTACAAAGTTGACTACTGTTACCATCTGACATCACTTTTGCAGAAGTCATACCGTATATGTTAGAAGTTATGGCACTATTCCATATCATTATGTTATTTTCTGTTCAAACCAATTTAGAAGATCATTTGCTTCTATGCTGCATCAACAAATAATCTCCCAAATCTGATGGTTTAAAACACTAGATTCTGATATGGGGTCAGGTGAACCTCAGAGAAACGGCAGCGTGCTGTGACTGCAAGATTCGGGCTGCTTCAATTTTGTAATGCCCCCATTTCAGCACGCACCTCCCAGGTCCTGAAATCTGGAGAGGAAAGGTCTTGAGAGTTGCTAATCTGCTCTTAAATACTTTAACTCAGAAGGGGCCCAGAAGAGCTCATTGTTTAACTCATTCCATGGCCCTGGCAAAAAGCAAGGAGCAGAAATTATGGGACAGCTCAGGAATGTTAGAGAAAGCATATCTGACATAGATAGTGTGATTTTCCCTGTTTTATAGGTAAGAGAACTGAAGCTCAAAGCTATTAGTAAATTACCTAGTAAGGTCACATAACTGTTTATGAGTGAGAGTTTGTTTTTAATCCCAAGTTTACATGATTTTAAGGTCTTTTTATTAAGCATAATCTGTATTAAAGTTTTGATGCATCACTACATATTAGTCAATCAAAAGAGGCTCATAAATGATACGATTTTATTTATAATCCTCCTTAGCTAATGACCATCTCATATGGTAAGAAAAGGATTTTCATTTAGACTCTTTCACATCATGAAGAAAAGTTCTTTTTCTTTCACTTCATAAATTTGGGAGACTAATATTCAAATTACTCAGCTTGGTAACAAACTATTTGAAATATAAAACTTTAAGATTTTAAAAATAAACTTTGGATATTTTTTATAAATGTCTATATCTTATTTGAAATTGAAGGAATAAATAAATATCTACCTTGCATGTATTTAAAAACACTGAATAAATTAGGAAAGAGCAACTATTTATTGTAGATTTATTCAACAGAAGTTAGAAATCCAACAAGTTTTGCCATCTCAATTAAAAATTTTTTCACACTGTGTTTCTAGGAAGTGCATGCCACAAAGTCCCTTGTTATCAAAATGGCAAAATAAATCAATAATAAATGTACTCATGTAATTAAAGTTGTAAAATATAATAATATATAATTCATCCATGGTCACAACCGAAATACATAACGTAGTATTAGAAAACAACATATGGCTTAACAATTGGGTGCTGCGTGTGGTAAATGTTTGCTTGACTGTATTTTACTCTTATGCACAACTTTTCAAAGAACTAGAAGAATGGTAGGGTCAAGTCAACAGGTAGGAAAAAAAATTGCTATGATTATGTTAGTTTTAAACATAGGCATAGGCAAATAAAATTGTATCTCAGGGCAAGAATGCTGATTTTATTATACTAACAAGTTATCTGCTACTGTAGCATAGAATTCTGAAATAAATATGTATGAAATAATTTTGAGAAGGGCTTTTCTTATAACCATTGATAAGATTAGTTTATGTAATCACACAATCATCTCCTCCCATGAACTATACTAAAAAATCACAAGTGTTGTCCCTATTTGAAAGAATTTAGATATTTCGATTCCTTCCTTAAGCTGATATTTTAGATAAAGTTCACTCTCTGATTTGTTTTTCTTATTATAAATTTAAGAGGCATTTGGTGTGGTTTGGAAATACACTGTTGATGCATAAAGATACATTATGGAAATGGATACATGTGGCCACACATGGCCAGCTAAGAGAAGGAACTGTGTCAAAGGGATTCAACATCTGTTTGATAGGTGTAATGATCCTCCATACACTCTGCTAGGATGTCACATTTTTATACAATAATAAATAACTTATATTCATAGGGAGAGCCTGTCTTTATTGAGTGCCTTTGCTTTTGCCAAGCCTTGTGCTGAGTTGTTTACATGGGTTGAAAGAGCCTGTATTCCCTTCAGTACATATACATTCAGTCCTTGTTAATCAGCCGGCGATCTGGGGGGAAGGGACTGATGAACTCATTTGGCTCTTGTAGATTACAAGGACATGCTATTATCAATCTCGCCAACATATAGATAAGGAACCTGGTGCTTGAAATAGTGAAGTAAGTTGCCAAAAATTGCTCACTTCTCTTGGGGCAGAAGTCAGTATCAAGCCTATGACTCTGTTATTCCAAAATATATAAGTTCTTCTTCTTTTTTTTTCCTTTTTTTAAGGACAGATTCTCACTCTGTTGCCCCAGGCTAGAGTGCCTTGGTGTAAGCCTAGCTCACAGCAACCTCAAATTCCTGGGCTTAAGTAATCCTTCCTGCCTCAGCCTCCAGAGTAGCTGTAACTACAGGCACCTGCCACAATACTTGGCTAGTTTGTTTCTATTTTAGTAAAGATGGGGGTCTCACTCAGGCCCAGGGTGGTTTTGAACTCTTGAGCACAAGGAGTCCTCCAGCCACAGCCTCCCAGAGTGTTAGAATTATAGGTGTGAGCCACCACGCCCAGCCTATATGTTCTTTTCTTAATGCTAAGATGCTTTTCTCCCTCTCCTGCCCCCTCAGCCACCGCTGCTGAGTGCTTGTGTCCTTGTGGATTTGACCCAATGGTTGTAGTCAGGGCCAGGAAAGAATATTTCTTTATGGTAGGTGACTTGTCAGTGGCATAGTTGGAAATTATTGATTTCAAGATGGTGTTCATTTAAAATTTCTCCAAATGACTCAAGGAAATTCATTTGTGGGTATTTATTTATTTTGCATTCATATCAAAAGCATTAGACCACTTCATTCTCTTTAGAGAAGAGATTAGGGAACAATCAAGGCACGAGGGTATTCTCCAAAACTGATAGTACCAGGGTAAGATACGGTACATCCTTCATGAAATGGGGATCCTGGCTCTTAAAAATGAGGGAGAAACTCTTCTCAAATTATTACTTAATGTTATGTGAAATCTATGAAAAGCACTATTGAATTGAATTTAAAGTTCTCATAGACAGACAGCATCATTTGTTGTAGCATTTCACAGTCCCTATACAAGTTTCCATGTTAGGAAGAAAGTTATTTTTTTTTAATTTGTTGCTTGGAAACCTTATTCTCCCCTAAGGAACTGTATCCTCTGTCTTACTAACATGCTTCAGTTTTACCCTGGCAGTTGGGAATCGCAGACCCAAGAGCAATGCTCTATCAAAGCAATCATTTAGCATGTAGGGCAGAGGCTATACCTTTTTCTAATTTTCTCTTCCTACTGAGAACACAATTAGGCCATATTTGACAGCCTCTCTTAAAGGCAGTTGGGTCTGCATAACTGATTTTAATGAATGGAATGTAGGTATGTTCAGGCCTGGCTGAGCACTGCTCATCTTCTGTACCTTTCCGAGACCTGCTGATGAACAAGGACTGTAAGTATGTACTGAAGGGAATACAGGCTCCTTCAACCCTGCTCTTCATCCTCCAGCCAACAGTTATGTGTTACACAAGCAAAGAATAAACTTCTAATGCACAGAGCCATCAAGGATTTGGAGTGCATCGGTTTACAGTAATTACAATCACATTAATTAGGGAAGAGGCATTAGGTGTTGCTGTTAACAAAAATGATAATACAGTCAGTTCTGCTTCACACAGACATTCAGGGTGTCAGGTTCACAGAGGCTGGGCTATCTTCAAAACACTCTTCCCAAGGTTGCCCTTTGCTTAGTAGTTAATTAGGAACTGACAAAAAACGGATGTCACAGGTAAGAAAGATAGGAATGCGAGTTTTCTCAAAGGCAAAGCATGTGTTTGCCTGTCATAACTTGGAAGGCAGACAACATACACAAAAGCCTTTGGCTATAAGAAAAAGGATTAAAAAAGAACGTTATGGATGAGTTTTGGTTACCACTGGTTGAGCAAAATGTGACATTGGAAGACTGAGATTGGGTTGAACAATAATTAGCTGCTTTGCACAAGGAATAAAGGAGAATAAAATGTGTCCACAAATGTGAGGTTTAGCAAGACTTGGAAAAGCTGATAGTTCTAGCTGCCAAGCAGGAAATAAGATTGAAAAGGCCTCTAAGTAGCAAAGGTCTTATTAGGCTCCACCTTGTAGCAAAGTACAATTGGAATGGGGCTCTTTAGATAAACTAGAAGTTCTCAAGATTGCCAACATTTATCTGCAAGAGAAAGATATCTGGGAGAGGAAACAAACAAACTTCACACCAACTTGAAAACTATGTCTCAGAAAACACTTTCTTTGGCTATCAGAACACAGAATTGAGTGGCAAAGGAAGAAATCAATCACCTGCAAAATCACCTGATTTTGAAGGTATTGTATTTAATAATAAAAAAAAAAGCCTAGATTTAAAGAGTATAAATTTGACTTCTTAAGACTTAAGATGGAAGAACCTTGTAGACAAGAGCGGCCTCCAAGAAGGGCACCCTTCTCATCACCCACCTCAGACGTGGCCAATCGTAAGAATAAGCGTGAGAAAACTGCCTGGAATCCAGAGTGACAGAGCACCGAGGGTGACCATAAAGTCCTGGCACAATTTAATAAAGTGAGCAAAACCGCACATGAACTCTATGGACGCCCTGAGTAGAAAACAGGGACAATTCCCTGGCTCCAAGAACGCAGAATCGAGATCTGATTAAGAAACCAAAGTCACTGCCAGGGAAGAGGTGTCCGCCAGGATTTCAAAATTCCATGAATCAGTGACTGCTGTATGCCACCTGCTTTTCCCATTTCTAGAAAGATTTTGAGATTATCTCCCTGCTGCTTCTCCCTTTAGCACTGCACACGCCTGTGTGTGCGCACACAACATGCACACACGCATGCACCGAGGTGGGTGCAGACACTCCCTTTTCTTTTCTCCAGGAACCATATCATGAGCTTATGGAGCAGGTGTGCCTCACCCATAAGTCTCAGAAATTGAGCTTTCAGCGGCAACTGCATGGGACTTGGGAAGGAGGTGGGTAGATTCTGGGTGTGGATGAGGAGTAGACCAGGTATTTGATGATCAGCAGAGTGAACCATGGGAGAGGCTGGCTAGCTATTTACGAAACAGATTCTACTTTCTTTCCCTCGGGACATAGAGTGCGACTGTTTTCCACCATCAGTTGCAGTTTGTTGCGATCACATGACTAAGTGGATGCAGAAATGGTGTTTGTCACTTCCAGGCCTGGCACGTAAAAACTCCCTGGGTAATCCCCTCCTCTTTGTCTCCTGTCTGCTGATAGGGAATCCAACATTTCCTTTGCAAAATGGTAAAGCCATGGCACTCCAAATCCTTAAAACACTGCTAGGAGTAGGTTTCCACTCCTGCTTTAGTGACCTTCACTTCACCTGCGAGAGATATAAACTTTCATCGCGTTAGTCCATTGAGATTTAAGTGTTCATTTATAATATCAGATGGCATTATCTTGCCCTATTTTCTTATTTTGAACTAACTAAATTTTTTAATGATATATTAAAAAATTCTTGAATCTTTTCCATAGAGAGAGGCAGGTATGAATATAAAAATAATCTTCCAAATAAAGTGGATGGCTATGTCCCCAGGAGAGAGCCTAATTTACCTCCGTGAAATTAGGAAATTCAGTTCTTTTTGCATTGTTCGTGAGTTAAGAAAGGAAAGAAAAGGAAAGTGTTACAGATGTACCTGTGTATTTTTTATAATCATCTATTTCTTTTTCTAAGGAGTATGTTTCTAATAGTACCAGACATGCTGTTGGAATAATTACTCTCATAGCCTATGCTGTGTCAGACAGATTTTCTAGTCACTATTATTATCTATTTTTATGCTATGCATAGTAAGATCAATCCTGTGGTGCAGGAGAGCTGTCTCAATACTTGTTATATTTTGCTTCCTCTAATGGAATATTTTTATTCTTTTTATTTTGGTGTTCTCAACTCATCAAGCCGCAAATTAACTCCTACCCATTCAGAAATGATCTCCAACCCTCCCTAGCTGGAGACCAGAAGTCAAGCTCTTCAACAAATGCCTGATTATTCCAAGAAGAAGAGGAAAGGGGAGAGGGAGTGGAAGGGAGGGGAGGATGGGTGGAGGAGAGTCACTGGTGGGACCACACCGACGGTGCATCTTACAAGGGCACCTGTGAAATTTACTAGGTGTAGAATATACATGTCTTAACACAGCAACTAAGAAAATGCCATGAAGGCTATGTTAACCAGTTTGATGTAAACATTTCAAATTGTATATAAAACCAGCTCATTGTACTTCATGATTGCATTAATGTACACAGCTATGATTTAATTTAAAAAAAAGAAAAAAACCACAAATGTCCCATTAAAATTTTCTTTCAACACCAGTATAGTCTCCTTAATCGCCATCTGCTAATGACGAAGGTGTTTCTCATAATTATAAACTTCCTTCACTCAGTGTGGCTTAGCCATTGGAATATTCCCTCTACTCTGACTCTCTTGTTTGAGCTAATACCAGTGTTATAATTACCACAACTTGAAACATTACAGTCAATTTAAATCCTCCTTCTCCCTAACCCTGTGCATCCATCCAATCAATTTCCAAATGACATGTATTCTCTCTCCACCAAGCTTTACATCTTCAGCCTTCTCTCTGTTCCTGCTGCCTACATGTCAGTTCAGATCCTCATTACTTTCTTACCTTCCTCACTATAATAACCCAGTAATTGGCTTCCCCACTCCCGTCTCTCTCCGCTGCGATACATCCTACACATTGCTGAAAGATTTCTCTTTCTGAACTGCATTTCTGTTAACAAAATCAGACTCTGCAGATAACAGAGGCCTTAAAGGTCAGCTGATCTAACCCCCTTTATTTTCTTTAATAAACATCAGAACTGGATATATGCACTTTGTTTTATGGAACACATGAGGCATGGTTAAAACAATTTAAACAATATAGAACAGCACAAAATAAAATGTAAAAATTTTGCTTCTCCCCCAGTTTTACTCCCCAGAAGCAAGTGCTGTTTTGATTTTTTTGTTTCATTTTTTTATTCTTCTGGTGGTTATCAATGTAACTCCATACGATATGGTTATACCTTTCTTTTTCATATGTATTAACTTTTTACACAATATCTATTGACTTCCAACTATGAGATAGGAGTAAATTGGTGTACTTAGCCCTTTTTAACTTTTTTAAGTTATGCTCTTGTCCTCTTTTTCACATTTTCGATGCTTACGTGATTTAAATGGTGTTCTATAACTATAATTAAGTCCTCAATGTTTTGCATATAGTTTGAGTCTAAAAGTAAAAATATCCTCGCATTTAAAATATTATGATTTTTAAATTACATAACTGTAGAATCAAGGAGTGTGGTTAGAAATTCACAGAGAGAAATGAGGATGAGCTCCCAGAGGTGTAGGAAGGGGGCTGTCACTACCGTGAGCAGGCTGAGACTTGTGCAAGAGCATTTAGTTAGAGCAGGCATGGTGGCTCACACCTGTACTCCTACTACTCTGGGAGGCCCAAGCAGGTATATCACCATAGCTCAAAAGTTCAAGACTAGCCTGAGCAAAAGCAACACCCCATCTCCACTAAAAATAAAAAAACTAGCCAAGAGTAATGGCAGGCACCTGTACTCACAGCGACTTAGGAGGCTGAGGCAGGAGGATTGTTTGAGCCTAAGAGTATGAGGTAGATTGAGCTATGATGCCATGGTATTCTACCCAGGGAGACAGAGTGAGTTTCTGCTCTGTCTTAAAAAAAAAAAATAGAGCATTTGGTTCTAAGGCTGTGTGAAGCCAAAGGTCCCAGGCACTGTGCTTTGAGCCTTATCATGGCAGTGTCATATTTTTCTATTTTGAGCAAAGGTCTCTATATGTGCTAGTTGATGCACTAAGTGGAAGGAAAATAAAGTGAATTCTGGCTACCAAAACCTACGGCAGTTTTAACAGAGTAACATAAGTAAAATAAAAAAATTGGTAAAATAAGTCAAATAATATAAGAAACTAAAAAAGAAGATTGTGACATTTTTCAGTGATAACCAGTAGGTTATTGGTTATTGATAACCATGACAAAAGAAGTTATATTGAATTTATTGGGATGGCATTCAGGTGTTAGTGCCTTAACAAGAGGGTGTCAAGTCAATAAAATACAAATAACTCTTTTAAAATATGTGGATGTCCAAAGGAAAGAGGGAATGTTTGATTACTGGAGAGTGAAATCTTATGATTTTTGTTTATAATGTCTTTCTTTGCTTTTGGGTTTAAATATGCCTCTGACATGTGATACAATAGAAGTATTCACATATATTTTCTACTAGTTAATAGATAATTGTATTTTTAAAAATTAAACTTTTAAATCTATCTGTTATATATTTTGGTATGTGGTATTACATACTGTAAATGGAATATTTTTGTGCCCTCCAAAATTCATTCTTAAATTCTAACATCCAATGTAATGGTATTTGGAATTGGGGGTCATTGGGGTGATTAGATTATAAGGGAGAGGCCCTCATGAATGGGATTAGTGCCCTTATAAAAGATTCCAAGACAGCCTCTTAACCTCTTCTGCCATATGAAGTAACAGCTATAAAACAACTGTCTGTGAACAAGTATGTGAGCCTTTACCAAACTCCAAATCTGCCAGCATTTTGACACAGGACTTCCTAGACTCCAGAACTGTGAGAAATATATTTCTGTTGTTTATAAGCCACCAGTTTAAGATATTTTTGTTATAGCAGCCCAAATGACCCTAAGACATTCTATGAGGCTAAGTTGAATTTTTTATAAATACCCAGTTGTAGCACTCATCCATCCCATTTTCACTGAGCTTGAATCCTATTTTTATCACATAATTAACTTTTATTTGGGGGGGAACTATTTTTCAGATTTTTTATTTTCTTCCCCTAATCTTATTTTCTAAGTCAATGCTAACATAATTCAATTAAACTCTAATAGTTGGTGATCTTTTCAAATGCAAAGAATAAGAAAAACCTAAGGGTAGCATTCTTTGAACTCTATTTGAATCCATTTGCCCAGGTTAGAAACACTTGTTGTTTGGCCAGGTGCAGTGGCTCATGCCTATAACGCCAGCACCTGAGAGGTCAAGGCGGTTGGATCACCCCAGCTCAGGAGTTCAAGACCAGCCTGAGCAAGAGTGAGACCCTGTCTCTAAAAATTAGCTGGGCATTGTAGCGGGTGTCTGTAGTCCCAGTTACTTGGGAGGCTGAGACAAGAGACTTGCTTAAGTTGTGACACCTTGGCACTCTACTGAGGGCAACAAAGCGACACTCTGCCTCAAAAAAAAGAACAAAGAAGGACTATATGAAATGATATAAGGAACTTGTCAAGATGGTAAAGGCAAAGCAATCCACTCAAGAGCAAGTGCTAAATGAAGTAGAGCCAAGAAATGACTTCATGACAATCTTTGTTGTGTGTACATTTTTATACACAACACTTTTCACACAAAAGTTTTCAGTTTTATGTACAAAACTGAAAACACTGTACAAATTTTCACTCTACCGAGGGCAATAAAGTGAGACTCTGTCTCTACAAAACAAACAAATTTTTATTCTTAAAATTATACTTATGGTAATAATTTGAAAGTGTGCTTCCTCCGATGTAATTTGTCAGAGCACAAAGATTGACCGTTATATAAAACTACCTTCAAAGTGGTAGTCTTACCCTTATGACAGTATTTCATGCCGATTTCCAGATATGTATGTTTTTTTTTTCCTTTAAGGATTGATAAAATGTACAAGTCTCTTAGTTGTATAAAACATTGTGTTCAAAATATAAAAAGAACAAAGAAACATTTGTTATCTGAAAAATGAATCCCCATTTTCAGTCCTGTCCTCTATAATTTTTCTGTTGTCATTTTCAGTCCTTTATCCTTTTCCTCTGTTCTAGGAAAACATCTCATAATCTTCTTCAAGTGATCACGTTTTTTGCAATGCCAGTTTAACTCCTTTTGGACAATAGTCTTGCTATTGAACCTTTAGTTTCCTTGTGCTTTTTCTTATTTAAACCAGAAAAAGTATACATCTAAATTATGAATTCACGTCCCCTACAATCTCTTGGTTTTGGTACTTTATACTTCTTTAAAAACTATTTAGAACACAAAGATACGTTTTTAATATATATTTTTTTCTTTGCCAGGCATGGCGCTTCCCCTGCTGTGTTGTATTCCTTGTAGTGAAAGAAGTATATGAGGTTTTGAGTGAGAGGTGAATTATTAAAGTAGACTTTATTGGTGGAAAGTAGTTGATATAAAGAGGTAACAGGAGTTAGGAAAGGAAGGTGGATGACATTAATCAGTCTCCTGGTAGGTTAAAGTTATTTATTTTTGAAGATGAAAACTTGGTAAATTTCTCTCTAACTTTAAAAAATGCTATATAGTCCTATTACTACTTATGAACAAAAACATTCCTTCAGATTTCCATCATATTTTAGTGCTCATAAATCGTTATATCTCTTTATTTCCAAAGACTAGGATTGGAAGTTGTAGACTAATTTGTTGCTTCATGCCTACCAAACCTCTGCTTCAAAACCCTCCCCATTGCTCAGTGAATGAACGCAGTCCACCTCTGTGCCCTCTCTCAACCTTCTATGACCTTGCCCCATCTACTGTCCCATCTCTTTGAAATTCTCTTCTTTTGTTAAGTTTCTTCACCAAATTACTTTCATCTCTTTGTGCGCAGCCTTCATTTTCCTGCCGCCATGATTTTTTCCTTCTTGTTCCCTCCGCTTGTGATCGTATCCATCTTTTCAGCTTTCTCTCTTCACTGGCCATTGTCAGGTGGCTGCCAGGAGAGTGTTCTTATGAAAGTCCGGCCTTCACGTACACAGTTTGGTTTTTAAACATAGCATGCACACAGTATCACTGAACTCTGTGCAAAACTTACATTTGCTTTGGGGTTCCCAATATGTTTAACATGTAAAGTGTGTGAAATGTTGATAATAGTAATAAATAAATAAATGATCATAATGACAACAGTGCCAATTATTCTAACCAGTACAAGAACCACACTTGAACCTCACCTGTATTCACTAGGCTGGTGCCCCACTAGTTTCCTTTAGCATCTACTGCTGGTATTATTTTTCTTATGCAGGTGTCTCAGCCAGAGGATGGTTGCTTTTTAACAGGCAGCTTGCAGCATATCCCCTCTGTATTTTAATCTCCTCTTAACTGCTACTGCTTCTAAAAGCAGATGTTCTGCAGCTGTGCTTTTGTATGAAGAAGTAGATGATTGCGAGCATACATGTACTTTCCCCAGAAACTTTATTGTTTTCTTACTCTGGTCTTCTCTTTCTTTTAGCTAGTTCTTTCTCTCCCTTGCTCTTCCTCTCTCCCTCTTTATGAGTGTGTGCACTCATCTCCATGTATCTCATTATCAAAAACCTTTGCTATAAAAGCAGCCATTTAGGAGACATCCTGATCTCATCCCCCCCCACCTTCTATTCCCAAGAGAACTAACGCTTTAGGTGGGTCCCCAACTTCTAGTTATTCTGCAAGTCTGCTAATCATCTTAATGACAGCAGTGACATTTCGGAGTGCAGAACTCTCCTCCACTGGCTTTATAAAGCCACCTTACATTTTTCATTTGTTGACATCTAGCAGCTCGGCAATAGAGTGTTTCTCAAAGACTTCATGGACCCAGATATGAGATATAAAATCAATTCAACATCGAGAGTTTGATTAAAGGGGCACTAAACCTGTATACTGGAGACTGGGGGATATGCGAGCAAAATAGTACAGGAAAAGTTAGGCGCCAGTCTCAGCATCATGGTTCTAACATAACACTTCAGATCCCAGCTTCCGTATACAATTGATATATGGGTATAGGCAAAGTTTCATTTTTCTCATTGCGAATGGAATGTTGTTTTTAATGAAGGAACATAAAATACCTAGAATCATGTCTACATTAAAACTGATATTATTATTATTGTGCCACTTTTGTCTCTTGTCCCATATTGCCATGTGACTCTGCATATACTAGTTGATCTCACAGGGCCTTTGATATTTCCCTCTATAAAATTAAGAAATTTGGGGAGTGATTTCTAAGGCTCTTTATACTTTGTAGACTTTATTTTCTCAACTGGTAGAATAATGATTGGTTTGTTCCCCTTCTGGCATGTAAGTCTGACAAACAAATCTCAAATTTTCAGGGTTACTTCTATAGCAGTTTGATGCCAGTTCTGTACCAGAAAGATAACTCAAACATGTCCTGACAAAATTTTACAACACAGTGCCTCTTGGCCTGATTGTTAGTTAATCAATGGGAAAGTGATCTTAATTTTTAGATTTGGAAAATCCCAACATCAATCATTAAGACAATCAGAGTTGGAGGCAACTGATCAATTTTATTTGTATATTTCTGGAGTCACTGACAATCGTGGTCTATCATAGATAAATGTCATGTAGGAACATGGGGAAGGTCATAACCTGTCTCTGGCTTATAGTATAGATTTGATAGAACATTAAGGCAGAGTTTGGAAGTGGAAAGGGGCATAGCAAGCTTCATTCAGTATGGTTACATCCTAACACAAAAATTTACTAACTCTTTCATCTCCCTGGAACTCTTTTTTTTTTTTGCAGTTTTTGGCCAGGTCTGGGTTTGAACCGGCCACCTCCGGCTTATGGGGCTGGCACCCTACTTCTTTGAGCCACAGGCACTGCCCTCCCTGGAACTCTTAATTGAGTCTTTGATTCACCTTCCCATGCTGGGTTAAAAAACAAAATGTTCTTTGGGTATTTTCAGTGATGTAGCCCATCAAAATTATGGGAAATACATAGAAAGGTAAATACAAAAACTAGCTTTGAGACCTTTGCAAAGTAGCTAAACCAACATGGGTTTGTTTTTCCATCTATCAAACAAGGGATTGTTACATAATATCATCAGTCTGTGAGCCAGAATTTCTTTCTTTAACAAGTTTGTAAACTCAAGTTTCCCTAGAATCACATATTAAGTGTGTAAAAAATGGAGATTCCTAGATCCCAAGTTCATTAATTCTGATTAAGTTCATCAAGAATAATGTTTCAAAAGATACATTTTTGAAATGCACTCAGGTGATTCTGCTGACCATATGTTATGGCCTATGCTTTGGGAACTATTTCAGTCTTCTGCATTTCAATATGTTAATGACATGCTGACATTGTTTGATTTGCAACTTTTATGACCATAGATGAAGCAAATATTAGTTATTCATGTTCAAATAATAATCATAATTATATCACTATATTATTATTTAAAATGGATTGGATGGTGAATGACTTATGGACAATTTGCCTCTTTTTTTAATAAAGTTCACCCATCCTGAGAATTGATAAGATATGATTTTCTTTTTTGGAAAGATTTCTCTGGGAAATGGTATCATATTTTTCCCCTCTAAGCAGTCTCCTTTAGCTCTCAGTGCATTTAATATTTCTCCCAGGTAAATTGTCCATAAATCCATATCGAAGAAAACCTTGTGAAAACAGAAACACGTTCTGGAAGGCATTTCCTTTTTTTTTCAAAAATATATTTTATAAATTACTTGCTTTTGAAAATCATTTGGCAATCATCATATAGAGAAAATGACCTCATTAACTATCAACATTATATTGTTATCTTCCTTCAGTTTGTGTGCAATAGAATATGGTTAAGAATAATCAGACTGGGGTAAAATTTTTTATAGGAGCTGTTTTTCCTTGAGAAGTTAACATAGTCCTTTTAAGCCTCAGCTTGTAAAATAGAGGTAAAGCTATATCTAACTTAGAGGGTTGTTATCAAAGTAAATGAGTTAATGTATCTGAATTGCTTAGTACAATGCCTTACACACAAGTGGTTACCAGGAATAATTTCTAGTATTTTTCTGGATAGGAGAAAGTAAACCTTATATATTCTCTTTATATGTGCATTTACATTTGTACAGCTTTATAGAAGAAAATATTTTATACTACATATTTGCACAAGTCTGTATGGCTTCCCAATTGCTTTAACATATAGAGTCTCACTTGCTATTCACCATGAAATTATTCCATAGGCCAGCCAGAGAGTACTTCTCTTCAGATATTAAAATGTAAGGGTTAACACCAGGATGATAAGTTGTCTAATTTCTAATTCAAAACATCATTCAGCTATTCAGAAAATATTTATTGACTTTACTCTATATTCAGAGTTTTATGATAGAAGGTGGCACAGCCCTGCCTTAAAAGAGCTATGAGTGGCACTTTCCTCTAGGGAATTAGAGTTCATATATTTGTGCAGAGGTGTCCAACCGTTAAGGGAATTAAAGTTCATATATGTGTAAAGGGGTGTCCAACCTTTAAGGGAATTAGGGTTCATATATGTGTGCTGGGGCATCCACCCTTTAAGGGAATTAGAGTTCATATATGTGTACAGGGGCGTCAAACCTTTTTTCCTTTTCTGCCACACTTTGGAAGAAGAGTTGTCCTGGGCCACACATTAAATACATAAACACTAAAGAAAGCTGAGCAAAAAAAAAAAAAGTGTCTGCATAATTTTCTTGTTATCCACCACCACAGATAAGCAAAAAAGTCCTCGCAAAATGTACATGTGACCTGCTGATTGCAGGCTGGATACCCCTGACAGGAGTTCAGATTCAGGCCTGCAGTAATGACCATGATGATGCTGCTGCTATAACAATTGCCCTTCATTGGTCACATAAGTGTGCCATGCCATTATGAATGTCACAGAATATTTCTATGAGGTAGGCTTTTTTTCTTTTTTGGTAATTTTACCTATAAAGCAAATATATATAATATATTTACACATAGTAAAATATCTATCTATCTATATATAGTAAACAGTTACACACACACAATTAGCGGTTGGAAAGAACCAGGATTTGAGCACAGACTGGCCAAGCCATATCTTACGGCTTTAACTAACACTTTTTGGTGCCCTTCAAGGAAATGCTAAAATTTGCTGTAGCTATAGCATTTTGTCATCATGCCAGGCTTCATTCCTCTATTGCTGATGGATTGTCACAGTGAATCTGGAATTTTGCAATTATCTAATTTAACTTCTCTTTTTCCGGCCTTTCTCTGTGTGTTTCTTAACTAACTAGACTGGCACTCTCATTGTTAATCTGGAAAGTGGAGAGTCACAAAAACCTCTTTCTGTTCTTTCCTTAACAGTGACTAGGCCACTGCTAAGATCTTATGGTGCTTCTGTGTGAAACAGAAAAAGATATCTTCTTTGAATGATCCAGCTGAATCCTGCCAAGGGTGGGACTATCTTCAAAACATACTTATCTACCCACCAAAACATCAATAACATTCTTCGCAGAAGTAGAAAATTAATCCTAATATTGTTTGAAACCACAAAAGACCCAGAATAGCCAGTGCCATCCTGAACAAAAAGAAAAAAAAAAATGGAGGAATTCCATAACCCGAATTCAAATGATACTACAGCATGGTACTGGCATAAAAAGACACAAAGACCAAGGGAACAGAATAGAGAACCCAAAAATAAAACCCAGACATCTAAAGTGAACTTATCTTCTACAAAGGTGTCCAGAACATACAGTGGGGAAAGGACAGTCTCTTCAATAAATGAGGCTAGAAAAATGCATATCCATTTGCAAAAGAGTGAAATTAGACCCTTAGCTCTTGCCATAGGCAAAAATCAAATACTTACGGACTTAAATCTAAGACCTGAGACTGTGATGCTTCTAAAAGAAAACACTAGAGAAATGCTTGAGGACATAGTTTTAGGCAAGGACTTCTTGAGTAATACCCTCAAAGCATAGACAACTAAAGACAAATTGAATAAATGGGATAGCATCAAGCTACAAAACTTCTGCCCAGCTTCTGCACAGCAAAAGAAACAATCAACAAAGAGAAGAGACAACCCACAGAAGGGGAAAAAATGTTTGCAAACTACCCATCTGACAAGGGATTGATGACTGGAACGAGAAGGAGTTCTGACAACTCAAGAGGAAAAAATCAAATAATACTATTACAAATGGAAAAAGGATCTGAATAGACATTCCTCAAAAGAAGACATACATACATATGGGCAACAGATATATGAAAAAATGTTCAACATTATTAGCTATCAGAGAGATGCAAATCAAAACTATAATGGGATATCATCTCAACCCAGTTAAAGTAGCTTTTACCAAAAAGACAGGCAAGAGGAAATGCTGGTGAGGCTGTAGAGAAGGGGAAACCCTTACACATTTTTGGTAGGAATGTAAGTTAGTGAAAACACTACAGAGAATAGAATGGAGGGTACTCAACTAAAACAGAACTACCATATGACCCAGCAATTCCACTCCTAGGCATATAGCCAATGGAGAGGAATTCAATATCTTGAAAAGTTATCTGGGTTGGGCATGGTGTCTCACACCTGTAATCTCAGGACTTGGGGGGCTAGGGTGGTGGATTGCCTGAGCTCACAGGTTCAAGACCAGCGTGAGCCAGAGAGGGACCCTGTCTATAAAAAATAGCCAGGCATTGGGGCGGAAGCTTGTAGTCCCAGCTATTTGAGAGGCTGGGGCAAGAGGATCACTTGAGCCCAGGTTTAAGGTTGCTGTGAGCTGAGATGCCACAGCAGTCTACCCAGGCTGACCAAGTGAGACTCTGCCTCAAACAAACAACAAATAAAAAACAGAAAATAAAAGTTATCTGTATTCCGATGTTTACTGAAGCATAACTTACAATTGCCAAGATTGGGAATCAACCTAACTGTCTGTCAATGGTGAATAGATAAAAGAAATTATTTTACTTATACACAATGGACTATCATATAGTCACAAAAGAATGAAATCCTGTCACTTTCAACAACATAGATGGAAAGTGAATTAATCCAAGCACATAAAGATAAAACAAGCATGGTCTCACTCATTTTGGAGATGAATATTAAAAATAATGGATCTCTCCAAAAAGACTGTATTATCTTGCATTCCCACCAGCAGTGTAGAAGTGTTCCCTTCTCTCCAGTGTACTCAATACCACTATGAAATCAGTATATAATCACTTACTCATTCATAGGAATGGTAAAACATAACTATAGTCCGGAAAGGAGGAGAGGAGAGGAGGGAGAGTGGAGGGGTGGGGAAGGACAGGAGGAGGGAGGGTATTTGGGGGGACCTCACCTAATGTACATAATGCAACGGTACATTCCAAAACTATTAATAATAAGGTGTAATTGTCTTCCCATAACAAATAAGCAAGCAAGGAGATGGTTATGTTAATCAGTTAGATGTAAGCATTTCACATTTTATATTAAATCAACACATTGTACCCATAAATGAATTAATGTACACAGTTATGATTTAATAAATAATAGAAAAAAGGATCTCACAGAGGCTGAGAATAGAACAATGTTTACTAGAGACTGGGAAAATAGTGGGGTGGGGGGATAAAGTGGGGATGGTTCATAGGTGCAAATATATAGTTAGGTAGAATGAACAATATTTGATAGTATAACAAGGTGACTATAATTAGCAAGTTAGAGCATACTTTAAAATAACTAGAAGAGTGGAATTGAAATGTTCCTGACACAAAGAAATGATTAATACCTGAGGTGGTAGATACCCCAATTGCTCTGATTTGGTTAATTCTCATTGTATGCCTTCATTAAAACAGCACATGTACCCAATCAAGATATATAACTATTGGGCGGCACCTGTGGCTCAGCGCGTAGGGCGCCGGCCCCATGTCCCAAGGGTGGCGGGTTCAAACCCAGCCCCAGCCTAGCTGCAAAAATAAATAAATAAATAAAATTTAAAAAAAATTAAAGATATATAACTATTATCTTCCCATAAAATTAAAAATTTTAAACAATGTTTAAAAATGATGGACTAGTCTAGATTCATGTGCTATCATCAGGTTTGGGGCTCAGGGAGCAGAACTCAACTAGGATTTACATCCTTAGTTGTGTCCTTGGCCTGGTGTCTTGTTCAGGATACAGCCTGTGCAACTGCACACTGCACTCTTTTCAGGCTGCAGCATTTAGCATCTTTGTCTTCTCATTTTCTACTCAAAGTCTTATACTTGGAGTTATTTGATGAAGTTCTGCAAACAGAAAAGCAGGTAGAAAATAGAGTGTTGGAAATAAAAAAAAAATGTGTTTAACTTGGATTCCTGTGTGTGAAAGTCCACACATATATGCTCAAAAACTGAAACCTACTCTGTGCATAATTTGTCTCTGTCAGCTGTCAATGGACATGGCCTTTAGATGAGAGCAATGTAATTAATGAGATTAGTGCCCCCGAAGTTCTTCATTGCTGAAATAAAGGAATATACATCTTAGTATCTTACAAAGATTTGCTCCCCGCATCCAGTTCAATAGGCTTTTCAAATAGCAATTATTGATCATTTACTCATCAGAATTAAAGAAATAAATCCCAAAATTAGCTATGAATTTCAAGAGACACAAAACAAAAGCAAACACATTTGATGGTGCTTTAGAGTAAAGCCTTATCATGATTTGTGTTCCAGGAGATTTGTTTGTCAAACAGGGAAAAAAAAATACAACTTACTTTGATGCTGTTCAAAAGCCTGAGGCAGTTTCTACCCCATTTGTATTTCTGGATTTTTTTCAGCTCCATCTGTTTATTTTCTATTGAGCAATCATAGCAAAACAGAAAGCCAGCTTCTGAGGATCTGAAAGCAGGTGGGATTTAGAGATAATTTGAAAGGCATAACGACAAATTCTCTGTTAGAGGATCTCAGATTGGCTGATACCATTGTTATTTGGCATTTAGTATTGCCTTTAATTTTATGTACTATTTGTATGAGGGAGAATTTATTTGTAGCCCGAAAATCTGAGGTGTTCACAAATTTTGTATGCTGAGCTCCTTAATTTGTGTTGGGGGTGTGTGTGTGATTCTGAGACATAGCTTTGGGTCTTTAACAACAGGAGGAGGGGCTTGGTCTCCCAGTTCTCTAATGCATTCCTAGATTACAACATAAAACCCAGGAGACATACTTTAAACTGTTTTCCTTAATATCTACACCTGTGGTGCTGATGTAGTACATCTCAGGAGATTAGACAGTATAGAATTTTATTTAAATACTACCTTTTTCCAGACTGGTGAAAGTGATAAGATCTAGACTATCACATACTTAAAAGGAGACACATTTTCCTTTCAGGAAAGAAGGAAAAAAGATGGCCACATAAACTTGCCTTTCATTTGACATTTTTTATGGCAAAATTTGTATATGAAAGCAATCCTTGCCAAAGAATCTGAACAAATGTCTGTGATCTTCTTGGAATTCTGCCAAAGAGCAGTACAGCTTTTTATGACTTGTCTCAACACACAGGGACAATGGTGATCTCCATGGAAATTGACACAGCCCTCTCATTACAGGGGAGTGGAGTGACTTCTGCTCACCACCTTACTGAAGGTTCCCATAGCACTGAGCCCACTCCCTCATCAGACATGCGTCATCATCTCCAGTTTCTATGAACTGAGGTCCAAGAGAGCTGTTCATGCTGTTAGCTGGCCCTGGATAAAGCTGGACCTGGGAATCTCGCTCATGGTCAACATATGAAACAAATTCTGCCTTCCAAGGAAGAGTGTCTCCAATGTGACCAAAAAGACATACATGGCGAGATGCATACCTTTATTTTTAACCCATGGGAAATTAAAAATTAATATTAGATTTGGTTAGTCTACAGTGTAGTAACAATAATCCCAAAGTCTTAGTCAATACAATCAGAGTTTTACATAAACTCTAATTCCAGACCTTCTCTATCTTGTGTGATGGATAAAACTCACCCTGGTTTATCATGGGATCTCCTCACCAGGTAGGAATTCCTTCTATGTCTGACAGCTCTGTGATCTGAAATAGAGTTTAAGGGTATCACAGAAAAACTATGTCATCCCAGACACAAAGCATGCAATTTTCTGCCAGCTTCCATTGGTAAAACTAGCACCACATTCCCCCATAAACATGAGGAAGGTTGGGAAGTGCAGGCAGCACCTGGAATTCTTGGTGAGCACTAAATATTCTGCACCATGACTCTGTAAAATCTGGGGACTTTGTACTAAAACAGAAAAGTCAGAAAAGTGTTTTTTTTAAGAAAAGGAAACGAACTTCTATTTTGCGTATTACCTGAGATTAGCCTTAGAAGTTATTTTTTTCCTGGTGAAATCTTAACCAATGAAAGGACATATGGAATTTATTGAGCTTAGTTCTCTACTTTGAGTGTAGCAGTTAGCCCTTAATTTACCGTAGCAGTCTCAAATGAATTTGTTTGCTTATACTAGTGCCCAGAGTTCGAATGGAACAGAATTAAGAACTTAAACTCTAGAGATAAACTACTTAACTTTGTAACGGGTCTCTCCTACCTGTTATCAGCTTCTTGGACAAGTTGCATTATCTCTCTGAGACCAAGTTTCTGCACTGGACAGATGGCATTTATAAGATAGAGATCAGCTACCTGTGCTAACATAAGGACTAGTAATTTGCCACACAGTACGTACTCAATAATGCACAGATATTTTAGACAAGCAAAGTCAAGAAAGACTTTTGTTTATTGTGACTTGTGATCAATTGTCACTTCACTAGTGATATTAAGTAGCCGGCAATAGTTGTTGCTGATGACTTAGTACCTACATGTTTGCAGCAAGAGATGGAATACTGAACTAGATGAAGAATCCTACAGAGGCTCTAAAAAAGAACTTGTTAATTTTCTGAAGACCCAAAGTTAAGACGTATATCTTAAAACTTCTTTATAGTCTCCAGACTCCCTACTCATACCTGGCAATAAAGTTTTCTTAATTATATTATTGAATGCATGAATGATATTTGGGTAATACTTTTTATTTATTTATTTATTAAAGCAAAGCTGTGTACATTGGTGCTATCATGGGGTACAATGTGCTGGCTTCATATACAATCTGAAACATTTTCATCAAACTGTTTAACATAGCCTTCATGGCCCTTTCCTAGTTATTGTATGAAGACTTTTGTATTCTGCATTTAGTAAGTTTCATCTGGTAATACCTTTGAAAAGTAATGTCTGCTATTGTGTTTCAAAGACAGCCCACAAGATCAAAATTGATTAACTTCCTTCTGTGATAGTCACATTGAATCATGAGCCAATATCTATCCTTTTCAATGCTTTAAACTGTCTTTGTATGTTTTTAAGTTAATCATCAAACCTCGCAAAGTGACTAAGTTTTTTTTTGGTCAAGTAATTAACTAGGTATGCCTTCCGTACAATATTTTCCAAAGACGTCATATTTAAAACACCTTATTTGTTTTTATTTGCTTTTTGATTTCAGAAGCTTTCACTGGTAGAAAGTATAGCAACTCCAGACTGTTAATTCCAAGATAATCCCAATTGCATTAAATTGGTAAATTAATTTAGTCACTGAATGGTAGGGATATTTGGTTGACAGTAAGCTATAAAATTTGAGTACCTCCTTTTAGTGTATCTTAATTATATCTAATAAGATAAATTCTGGAACAAAGAAGCTTCCTGCTTTCTGTCTACAATTCTACATCAAAGCCATGGTGTGTTGACCAAAAGGGTTCTTCTCATTAATTGAATGGTTGTGAATGTAGTAATCAGTGACAAAGTTTAGAAAAGCGCCAGAAGTCAGCCTCTCTTATTTCACTGGGGGCTACAAATTTGAGTTTCATTTATTTATGTGAGAATAGCTGATACCAATTAAGCAAAAATGATTCCAAATGCTAAGAATACATCCTCCAGTGCAAAAATAAATTAACATTTATATTCTTTGAAAACATTCACGAATGAGTGCATTCCCCTCTAACTAATGGCACTCATTAATATTTATGGCCTATGGGCTATCATTGTCCATTAAGTAGCTCTTTATTTGAGAGTATGCATAAGAAATGACACTGAAGAAACTTTCTCCAAACTACAGAACAATTTAACACAGTCCAGATTTGAAAATAAACGGCGTGGAATGGTGAAATCTTAATTATATAAGAATTTCACATGATAAACAGCTGTTAGGTATTAGTCTAGAGGAACTCAGGAAACAAGAAATCATTGGGGATCAAATAAAGGGCAAAAATTTCAACAAACAAACTGTCAAAATAGCTTGGTAAGAAAATGAAGCAAAATGCTGGCATCTGCCAAGGTAAGAATCTTTATTAAAGTTGCTCAATTTATAAAGTTGTTGCAGTCTTGAAAATCAGATCCCAGTAGCAGACTTCTGAAGATATTTAACAGGTGGACTGGTTTGGATTCTGTAAATCTCTTAGCTAAGCTGAAGAGGAGGAAAAAAAAATCAATATTTTAATGTTTAACTCCATACACACGTTGGAGGCTTGTCCCCAGTATGTCTTTACAATGAAAATATTTGTCAGTTGAAGGCTTTGGTACAAGCTACAGACACTTGAGAGTCCCTTGGAGTTGGAATTCTGTTTAAGCCGGATAGACATTGGATTAACGTTATTCTATAGAGGTCATAGATGAGATGGACGGAGGCTCTGGCTAGATGGGAGAATGTGCACTGACTGGCACGGGCAGTGGACCCAGAAGCCAGAAAATTAAAGGAAGGTTAAGAAATATGCATTTACTATAATTCAGAGAAGTCATTTCTAGACACTAGTGCAAAAAGTTAGCTTGAGACTGAGACTTTGATCTGATTCAAACTGATGTTTCAGATAGAAATAAATGAACAATCCTGAAGAGCACTGAGTTAAGAGCAGATAAGTGATTGCACCTAAGGAGAAAAAGCAGCTGGAGGTAGATGAGGCAGACCTTGACAGCAGATTGAATAGCACGGTGCCCACGGAGGTCTTTTGTCTCACTGGAGAAACCTCAGAACTGTGGGTTATTCATTCCCATTGCTACCTCTTCACTTTAATGTGGTCTATTTTGGTATTATGTCCATTTCCTTTTCTTTGGCATGCACCTAGACTGTTGGATCTAATTGAATAACGTAATTTAATTAAAGAAGAGAAAAATGGCCAAACTCATACTTCATTTGATTTGTTCACTACTTTCTTATCTCACCAGCCTGCACTGGATACCAGAAAAGATTGCAGGCAGATTGTTCTAGGCTTTAAATTTGAAAACATTTTCTTTCTTTCTTCAGATGAGTAAGACATTTGCATGAGTTGCTCATCTTCAACTGAGCTTTGAAATCCTTGTAAGTGAAATAAGACCAAAAAATGTTTCTCCAGCCTTGTTGAAGAGCCATGGGATGGTGTGTGAAAAGTGCCTACATTAGAACCTAGGGTGTGTCACCAGTGTAATGACGATTACTGTTTTCATCCTTATGAATTCTCTTTAATTATCACAAGGCAGAGAACACAGAATTATTTTTACAGAACTAACAATTGGCAGGAACTGGTAGCAACTTCCTTGTTTAGACAGAACATTTGCTTTCCAGGTTGCCATGATCATTGTGTGCGCAATTTTATTTATTCAGTTATTGCTTGTTCTTAATAGGCATAGGAATGATTGCCCTTATGTAGAGCAATAAATAAATGTTGGTCAGGACCTAGAGTTTACAAATATAAATAAATTAAAAGACTTGGGAAAATTTCTTGAACATAGTATCCAACAACCAAATGAACCTACTATCTTTGTACTGAAGCCCCAATGCCTAACAATCATTTTCAATCCTTTTTCATTCTCATATTGAATCATCCTTCCTATGTTGACATCGTCACATGGAATTTGAAACAGGAGTAACCTTCCGAACTTCCCAGCACATACCATTTATTAGCTAAATGACAAAAACTGAAGCTTACACAAAGGGAAAGATCTTGGTACTGTAGTAGATTGCATGGTGGTAGAGCCAGGATTAAAACCTAGGCCACTTTATTGACTGTTTCAAGCTTTTTCAACTGTAACTCTAATTTCCTCCTGAATAAGGTCATACATAAAACATTTAGTACTATGCCTGGCACAGAGTTCATACTCAATGAACGGTAGCTGTTCTTTTTTTTTTTTTTTTTTAATAATTTTATTGAATCATAATTATGTACATTGGTGCAATCACAGGGCATGATTCATATACATTCAGAAATATTTTGATCATACTGTTACAGATATCCTTCATGGCATTTCCTTGATCACTAT
>CAUYON010043779.1:0-44838 GCA_963573935.1 Arctocebus calabarensis | reverse complement strand
AGGGCTGAGTACATTGGATACTTTTTCTTCCATTCTTGAGATACTTTGCTAAGAAGAATATGTTCCAACTCCATCCATGTAAACACAAAAGAGGTAAAGTCTCCATCTTTCTTTAAGGCTGCATAATATTCCATGGTATACACGTACCATAATTTATTAATCCATTCGTGGGTTGATGGGCATTTGGGCTTCTTCCACGACTTAGCAATTATGAATTGGGCTGCAATAAACATTCTGGTACATATATCTAGAATGTTTGATGGAACATTTGGAGCTGGGTGGAGCACAAACCCATAAGGGACAGGACGATGAACAGCAGACGAGGTACAACTGTCTGTCTCACGAGCAGACAGCTTTTTTTATCAGGTTTTCCACGTTGAATTTTAAGTATTCTTAACCTGTACACTAATGTCTGAACTATGGTAATACAGTACACTGATTCCATGGGATGTTAACAAGTACGACAAGAAAACAGAATTTACAAGGGAAGGAAATGAGTTTCTGTGTTAAACACATTCCTTAAATTCAGAATATCTCATAATAGTTAAGTGTTATGGAGTTGAATTTATGTTCTACAATTCAAACATGCAATAATAGAACTTATTTAACTTAAGATCAAGCTTGTATTCTTCTTATGGCAGGCTGAAGTTAGGGGTGAAGATGAATTATACATAACAAAATTAAGTTCCATTGAGATTTTTGTTCTTCAAAGCCTATCATTTGGAAGAGTCTTACTAACCCAAATCAACTCAAATGGCTGAAACCAGTTGTAAACAAGGGAAACTGGAAAATTTAATTTGCCTCAGTTTCCAGGTAAATGGAGAAATAGATATATCTGTTCAATATCTGGCATAGTCTGCCTTCTTGAGGATGCCAAATATCTTTAGCCCTCTCTCTTACACAGAAGACACACATCTCTACACTGAAGGAGATAAACTAAAGTTGCATCTAGTCACTGCCTTCAACACCAAGCTGTTTTTTGCATGAGATATCAGGAGATCTGAGCAAAGAAAAATGTGTATGTTAGTCACAAGACCTTTTGTCGTAATTGCACAACTCATAGGAGTGATTGGTAAATTCTCAGTCTTACATAACCCATGGGAATGTTTGTCTTGGTTCGCATATGAAAAGGAAGAAAGCCATGCAAATGAACTGCAAAGGAAACAGGACTCATGCTCCCAAAGGCCACTGCCCCTGTGGCTTTGTTGTGGCTTCCAGGGAATGTCAGATGTGACCTACTTTAATGCTTTGTATTCAGCAGGATCACACAGCCTGAAGACCTATGTGGGAGCACTCCCTCCAATGTGGCACATTCCCTGGCTAGGGATGTCAGAATCCTTGTTTTCCTGTTGACAGCTGATGTTGACCTATGCAGTTCACACAGAACATCTTCAGCAAGGTATGGGTCATCCTGGCTCTGATGCGATGGCTCTGTGAGTGGGCTCGGATTCAAGGGATTCTCCCCTGGAGAGCTCCACCGGGCATTCAGCCCATAACCACAGGGTGTGGGGACTGAATCTTTTGAAATTTGGCACCAGTAACCAGAGAATCAACTTCTCACCCTTCAGAAGCTCTGAGATTCCCCCAAGTCTACTGCAGTATTAGATATTCTAATCCACAGAATGTCTAACATCATTGCTGAAAGAAATAATTTCATCGTACTGTGATATTTTTCTCTTACTTTTATAGAAAATGTCCAAAGGAAAAAACAAAGCCGAGCCATCCCAGCTACAGCAGGGGCCTGTGTTTACCTGTTGCCTTATGAAGCCTTAGAAGGTAGTAACAGAGACACCTTATTTTCAGTTTTTAACCAAAAGTTCTGTTAGAGAAGCTGGTTTAGAACTGCACAGTTACAGAAACCATAAAAGGATAAACAGACCCAGAAATATTGTGAGCAACCCTATATGCTGTTTGGGCATGCTAAGAAATTTGAATATTACAATTCATTCATATGAATAGTAAAAGCTAATCTCACTGGAATTCTCTTTGTTCAGTGGGTTGTTGGGCTGTCATTTACTGGGTGTCTGAGGATCTGTGTTTTTAACAATGGTGACTTTATTATAGTCTGAGAGTTGAACAGACTTCCGCTCAGGGTGCTGGGTTTCAAGTTGTTTCATTTCAGTATAAAAGTACTGTTTTCTGAATATAAGCCTATTTTAATTGTCCTTTCTAAAAATCACTACAGATATAACAAAGTGCCTTATTTTGAGGTGAGATTTTTGTTACAGTTTATAAATGATCTATTCCTACCTTAGAGCTTTTTTTAGGACCTACAAATAAATGTGATCTCCAGCAGCTTAAAGTCTTGATATTCAAAAGGTTAATAATATTTAACTTAAATGTAATATTACTTAACAGAAAGAATGTTTTGTTTCCTTTTAACTTCTAACAAATTCTGTATTAAATGAATTAAAAAAATACATGGCTGTGGCAAAAGAATTAAAAATCACTTGCAAAATAAACATACTCTCATAGGTTGGAAAAGGGTAGTTTGATGCGTAAATTAACCAAGGAGAGGCAAGAAATCTGGGGTATTTTTTTCTCCCAATACTCATTCATTGAGGACAGCTTCTGGGGTGTTGACTTCCCGGCAATTTGACTGCCCTTTGTACTGACCTTGCAGAGTGGAAAGGAGAGAAAACAATGTCAGAAATAGAAATACAGAAATTTGTATATATGTTTAATAACTCTTCCCACTTCTTGCCCATGTTAGACTGGGAAATGTGAAAGAGGAAAGGGCACCATGGTGTTTGTCGCCATATTTAAAGACAATTTAAAAATAATAAAAAACAAGTCTGTGTGCAGTGACTCATGCTTGTAATCCTAGCACTTGGGAGGTGAAAGCGGGTGGATTGCATAAGCTCACGGGTTCAAGACAAGCCTTAGCCAGAGTAAGACCTCGTCACTAAAAATAGCTGAGTAATGTGGCTGGTGCCCATAGTCCCAGCTACTCAGGAGGCTGAGGCAAGCGAATTGCTTGAGCCCAAGAGTTTGAGGTTGCTGTGAGCTATGAAGCCAGGGCATTCTACTGAGGGTGACAAAGTGAGACTTTGTCTCAAAAAAAAAAAAAAAAAAAAAGAATCAGAACAATTTAGTCTTTATATTTGATTTTAGACTCAAATTTTGTATTTCCTCTTAGATTGCATAATTTGTAAAATAAAAAGTGTACCAATCCAAAGTGAGTGAGAAGTTATTTTGTAGGAACCCAACCCCCAAAATGGAATTCTAATATTGTTTTGACTTATGCCCTAGTCACAGGTTACCACTCACACAATAAAAGGGACTATCCTTTTAATAATGTCAGTCAAAGACTGATAGCACCTAAGTTTCACCTAATTATAAATTTAATGTAAGCCATCTAAAACATTAAGTATGCAAAATACAATTCTAGGCAACTCGTAATGCTTAATCAATTGAGATAATTTAAGTTGAGACAGATAAGAAACATTAGTTTATCATGTCTGTCAAATATGTTAAATATATGTCTGTCTAAAGCTTAGTCCATATTATAAACAATTTTATTTGCTATTCTAAAAGTGCATGAATTTTATTTTGCTATATTCAAAAGGGATTGTCTGAAAAAGCATTTTTTAGGAACCAGAGGAAAAAATTGAGATAAATATCTCAAACAAAACCATCAAAAACAGGGAGGAATGATCTTACTAATTTTTTTATTCAAATCTTGAAAAAGAATGTTAAATCTAAAGTAGAACACAGAACTAAAAAGTGTTAATCACTTGAAAAATATAAAAATGCATTGGCTATGATTATTGGTTTTGTTGATTGGATATAAATTTGCTCTGGATTAATTACATGGAAAACTCAAATAATCACTCTGTGAGAGAATGTCAATGGATACCAAAGAAAAGAAAAGCTGGAGTAATCACAATACATGGACATTCTGTATGGATATGCTATTTAATATTTTTCAGATTTCTCTGGACAGTTGCGAAACAAAATTTGAAAATTAACCTCAGATTATGCTTAAGGAGGAAGCAGAAATACTGAGTTAAGACAAATCTTGAAAGTCAGTGTAAGAAAGGCTGATTTCAGATTACTAATAATCCAGCTCAACTGTTAGGATTTAGCCAAAGGGCAACATAAAGAAACAAGTACATTTTGCAGAAGTCTTCTAAATGAAACAAATGTATGGAAACAAGTATTATATAACATAAAAATGATTCTACTCTCTGCCAATACAAAGAAAAAAGTTAAAGAATGTAGCATAATAGAAAATGGAATCACAAAGAAAAACAAATAGGTAAATCTGAAAAATTCTTACTTTTATATAATTCTAAGGATTTATCTAGAGCTTGTGTTTAATCACAATTCCCTCCATTGAGATAACATTTGATTGCAGATTTCCCATTAAAATAAAAATTAGTCAATCAGAGGGAGCTTTAACTAGAGAAAAACATATACCTCAAATGTTTCCTTCTCCATCACCAGAGACCGAAGCTGAGTAGAAATTTTAAAAGAAGTAACAACAGCACAAAACTGGATCTTTCACATAACATAACATGTCGTATGTTCGTTCCACTCTTGAGATTCTCTGAAAAGGTGCATATTCTCAGAATTGTATATTGTAATTTGAAGCAGTGATACCAGATTGAAAAAAACTAGGTAAGAAGTACAAATTATATGTAATTGTGTAATTCATTATATCACTTAGTTGTGATTGTAACTGTTCCACTTGTAGAAAACTCATTCAAATCCTTAGCCACCTTCGAGTAGGGATTTTCTCTGGTTTATGGTGATTGTCAGGAGAAAGGAAATTTAGGATGCATCACGTAAGCCAAAGCAAAATGTTTTTTATTAAAAGATTAAAAGTGAAAGTAGGCTTCCTTAAGAGTAACAGAGAAGGAAGGCTCAAAAAGAGCAGCTGTCCCAGGATTTTTTTGTCTTTTGAATTTTTATTAATTGAGCAGAGGAAATTCAAGGCTAAGTGGTTGGCATTTACTAAGAATTTAGGTAGTAATTCCTGGAATTGGGGTCCCTCTCATTTTCATAGTTTATATGATTGTCTCAGAATGGTCATGGTGAATTCAAGGGCAGAGAAATTATAAAACCACAATATAAGTGGCATTATTTTTAGCCAAAGTTCATGTAAGGTGTCAGAGATAACTGACAAGCCATTGGAAGCCAGTTCCTGCCTGCGATTATCACCCTCTCTTCTTACTTTCTCTATGAGGTTGTCCACTTTAACACTTCAACTCACTCTGCAAGCCCCTGAATTTGGTCTCAGCCCTGTCACCTAGGTTCCCACTCTCACAAAATTATTTCATAAACATTTGTATTAGTTCTGTACATGCTGTGTAGCGATATTGAGCAGTTTCTAGATCTGATTTTAAGATTTTAAATTTTTGAGTAGCTGGTACTTATTTGCTTTTAGTCCTGTCAGATTTTTAATCATTTGTAAACCTTTTGTTTGGGAATTGTCTACTCATATATAAAAGTACAATTTGGTATAATATAATTACCTTCCTATATTCAACTTTAACAAACATTCATATTTTTCCAGCTTTACCTGAATCATTCTTAACTTTTACAATCATCCGTCTATATTGTTAAGTATTTCACTAAAACAGAACCATTTCATGACAGTTAGTTTCATGGGACAACTTGACTGGGCCACAGGATGCCCAGATATCTGGTTATTTACAGGTATGCCTGGTGGAGTGTATTTGGAAGAGTCTAGCATTTGAACTGGTGGACTAAATAAAGCCCATCGCCCTACCAATGTAAGTGGGCATCATCCCATCTGTTGAAGATTTGAATGAAAAAAAAAGTTGAAGAAAGGTTGAATTTCCTCCAACTTTAAGTAATCAGTAACCTGAGACATTGACCTTCTCCAGTCTTGATGCTCCTTGAAGTATAATCTACATCACTGGCTCACTGAATCTCAGGTCTTCGAACTACACAATTGTTTTCTGTGAGTCTCCAGTTTGCAGGTGGTAAATGGTGGGATTTCTTGGCCTCCAAAACCACATGAGCCAATATCTTATAATAAATCTCCCTTTTGGAGGTTTTCTGGAGAAAGCACATAAAACAGTTAAAGTAATTTTCACACATGTAAGGACATAGAAAGTAGGCATCTATCCTAAGTGTCTTCCACACATCTCCTTCCAAAAAGAAATCTCTCCCTCTCAAGTAAAAAAACACTTTCCTGACTATCATAGTAATTTGTCTTTTGCTTCTTTTTATAGTTTTATGAACAAATATGAATCTTTATGTTTTATTTTGGCCTATTTTTAAAATATGGACTTTAAATCTCATTTAATATATGTAGTATGATTTTTTTCTTTAAAATTGATTTGTTAAAAAAAGACAGATAGTTTGTCCTATAGAGTTTTCTTTCTATGAATTGGCTTTTGTGTATGCCATTCCCAAGGTATACTATAACACAGACCACAAAAAATTAGAAATAATGAATCAAATTCAAGCTAGTAATAATAAACAACCTTAACAGCATTCAAGTTATAATCCTTTGAAATCATTTTAAACTAAAACAAAATAGGACTTAAAAAAAAATGAGTAACTTTAGGCCCAGGTCATGAAATGTGTAAGATGATCTTGGGTCTATTGCAAGAAACCTATTGCAGTGTGGGGTGATACCTGTTTCCCCAATCCTACACCTGACAAAATTTAGTAAATTCTTGTGAAGATGCAATTGAACCAACCAAATCTTTGTATTGAAAATGATAAATAATGAGAAAGAATTGAGCATTTATCCTGCATTTTCTTTATAAATCACACCAGTTTGTAATGAATTAGTCAACTGAAGAAATTTCTATGTATGAAAATATTTCACAAATGAGAAGAAGGAATAGTACCATTTTCAGTTCCTTGCTTTGAACATTGTGGGTTCTGACATTCCATGAAAGAGAAAATGAGACATTACGTGCCACTTGATGAAAGACACAGCAACGTCTATGAAACAGCCCTGCCAAAAAAATCAAACCTCAGTATGATCAAGCCTCTTGATTCAACAACTGAACAGGAAATACCAAAGACAGAGGAATATTCTTAATGCAAAGTATCTCCTTTTTTACTAACCACCATCATTTTCTTTGGTGTCATTACTTTCTCTTAATTTCTTTAACAAGCACTACAATGGCTGGATTTTAAAGGAAATTTTCATTTAAAAAAATCCTTGTTTTCTTACTTTATACACACATAAGCTACGTTTTAAGGTACAGTAGTCAGGGAATAGCAATTCTTCCTGGAGGTGTGGTTGCAGGCTACTCAGCCAGGCATATTCATTATGCTGCATCAATCACCGCCTTTCAAAATATTTGAATCAAATTTGCACCATAGCTCAATTATAAATTACTATAGGTCATATACCTCTGGTATGACACTTTATTAGTAGAAACTATAAATAATTCAACAAATTTAATTGGTGTGATTTAATATCTGTTGGAGTTATACAACCAAAGAGGCATAGTGTCATGTATGGGTGTTAATAGGGCCTGTCATCCATCCTACAGAAAAAATCTGAATGAACTTATCACTTGAAGTAAGTCATTCTCAATTAATTTTATGGACACAGAACGAAAGAGGAACTGATTTTGCAAAACAGCCTAGATGAAGATTCCTATTTCTGCATTGAATCAAAATTTAGAATTAACCTGGTTTCCCCCAACACTTCCTTGTTGCCTACTCTATTCACACTCATGTGAACTTCATCTTTGGAGTTTCTTTTAAGAGGCCCCCCCAAAAGAACTCCAAGATAGTTTTAGACCTACTTTGCAAAATACTCAAAGCAGAAATATTATTCATAAGGAAAGAGGTACAATTTGCAAGAACCAATATGTAATGCTCAAAATTGTAAAGTTTAAAGGGATAAAGGAACGAAATTTTAAACCATAAATAAAAGACTAAAAATATTAAAGGAGCCACCTTTTCTCATCTTTATCCCTTCCCATCATCAATTTAAGAAAATGATGAGTGGAATTTTAATTTGAATGAAGTCAATAGATTACATAAAATTGACTCCACAGAAATTAAGCATATGTGTATCTTAGTATACCAATAAAGAGTTATTTCCATAAATACCATAAACAAGTCTACTTTACTTTGCGTAATAACCATGATCTTAAAAACCTACATAGAAAGCAAATTCTCTTTATTTAAAAAATAAATCTAGGTCAACAACTACTTAAAAACACAGTAAAGCATATTAATATTAAGATAATAGTAGTAAATGGAAAATACAATGCACTTTAAAATTTAAACCTTAATTAGCTTAAAACTAACACCAAAAAGCTTAAGACATTTTCAAAAAATGAGTCAGAGGAAATTTTGTCATTAGTGATCAAAAGTAAAAAGAAAAAATTTTTTAAGGAAACACAAAGTCACACACACACACACACACACACACACACACACACACATCGAATTAAGGCACCTCCAAGAAAATAATGGTTTCAAGAAAGATGAAAATTAGGGAACATCTGGCTACATCCACACGATGATGTGTAGATATTCTTTCTAAGATCTTGCCCCACCTCGCAATACCTTCTGTGTTTATGTGCAAATTCTTATATGCCAGAGACAAGCTGTTTATACATTACTAACCATTTGACTTTGCTTTCTTAGTCAAGAATTTATCTTTACTCCAATCAGTTTTGATTAAAGGAGCAGAATCTCACATTTGAACAGGACATCATGCACTCAACTCACAAAAATACATACTGTGTATAATACATTATACTACACACTTCAGATTCATTTTGGAGTTGAGGATCTTTTTTTTAAGATGCTCTTAATTATCTCCTTCATAAGATCTTAATCTATGTCTATCTTTAGTTTGTCTATTATATCTTATTAATATTCTTAAGTGATTACACCACACTATAGTTAATTTCTTACATATATAGATAACTTTTTCACATAATGAGTTGAACTAGAGCTGACCTGTTTGTGTATATTCATACCATAGAGAATAATAAAAGACCATTAACCTTGATAAATAAATTTTTAATGAATTAGTAATTTTGTGAAATAAAAAAATAGATGCTGAAAAACTAAATATTAAGGTCCCCTGTGACATAACACACATTTTACACACACATACACACACAAGTATTATGTTCTTCTGACTTCCCACTGGCTATTTCAACTCATGCTTGTAAATTGTCTCCATCTGTGAATTAAGGAAAAAAAGAACCCATGATACTTCTTACCATGCTATATTACTAAAAATCTCTAACTCAGAGGTTCTCCTTCCCTTTCTGACACTTTCCCCAGACACCAGTTGGGGAAAGAAGCTAAGGGTATATAGACAGGCCATATCTGAATAACACAGAAAACTGTCCAACTAAAGTCTCAACTAATTGCCAAACATGTGAATAAGTCTTCAAGATGAATCTGGCCATCATCCTTTGAATCCTCCAGCACTGGCTGAAACCTTAGCTGCAGAAGAGATGTGGAGTACAGAAACCACCCTTGAGGTGTTTTGTATGAAATCCTGACCCACAGAAACCATGGGAGACAGTACACTATTATTATTGTTTTAAGCCTCTATAGTTAGGACATATTTGATAAATAAAAGCATCTATACTCAAAGGATGATATATCTAAATTAATATTAGGTGAATCTGCGTATCTCCAGAATGAACACAGTGCCTCATAGAAAAAGCTCTAAAAATATCTGTAGTCAGGGAAGAAATAAATGAGTAATAGAATAACAAATTGTATGAACTTATTCAATATCAGGGAACTTTCTCACATGTGAAACAGCACATCTAATTATTGTATGCCTTTGTTTGTCTCTACCTGCCTTCTTTGTTGTTATTGCTGGCTCCAACAACCCTGTCTTTTTTGTATCTATTTTTTTTTCTTAATCACTGATGCTATATAAATACATTATAATTCATTTTGTATCATAGCACTTAATTGTAAAGACTATTATCCATTTCCCATCTAGCCCTTCATTTTCCCTGGCCAATATGCCTATTTTTTTTTTCCAATTTTCTTTATGTAACATAGGCTTTTGTCTTTCAGTCATTCCTATCATTTCTATTCAGATGATAGCACTGGAATTTTTCAAAATATACTATCAAATTTGAATATCAGATTGTACTGGATATTTGCAGAATGAGCTGACAATATAAAAATTGTTGTAATATCAGTCATAGTGTCATATTAGCTGCATATATCAGCTTGTTTTCAATTCATGCTAGCTTTTACCATCCATGATGCCAAAGGTTTATAACAGGCTTGCCAGCAAATCAAAACTTCACGCTTTCTTCACACATCAGGCTCTTCGGCACCAAGTGAGTTATTCTGGAGTACTCTTGAGCTTTTTGAAATTTTATTTTACTATGTCATGTTCTAATTTATAGCAACAATGTCTTCTTTATTATTATAGTGAATATGACACACAATGGATTCACCTTTCAACTTGAGGCTCATGGTATCAAAACAGTTTTATGTACTTTATCAAAATAAATGTCAAAGTTATAGGTAGGACTGGGACTCAGCTGAAGCAAGAGATTTACGACATAATGAACTTTCCTTTCTAATTGATACTGACTACTTAATCAGAACAATTTGGAATGTCCCTTCCAACGTACTTCCAACCTCACTACTCACGCATATCCATGAGATCATTCTGTAAGAAATAGTAAATGATTTATTTAAAAAAAGGCACTTTCTCACTACAGAATTCCTTTGCTTTGCTGTTCTAAAGTACTTCTAAAACAAAGAAATGAATTTATTTTGAATTCCTAGGAAACCTCTGCTTCTTTTCAATGTGTACAGCTTCCTTGACCATATATGTGTATAATTGATCTTTTAAAAATGCACATATATCTTTCTAATATCTCTCAAGGGGACATTATGATGGTCTCTGACATATAGTTTCACATCAGTTAGTTTTCTGTCTTACAATTATCACTAATATATTTGCATCCCTGTGCTGACTAATGCTTCTCCATTTTTCCACTATCACTAAAAAATCAATAAGGATACAAGTTTATGTCTGCAAAATCTCTCCAAACTATGATTTCTCATTTTTATTTACTCAGTGACTTAAATTTTTTCAGAACACTTACATGTCTTTTAGTAATTTCTTCACACAAATTTCTCTTGCTTTAATATTTTATTTCTAGTAGTTACTTTAGCATAATAGTATGCACTCCAAATATACTTAGTAAGTACATAACTCGATACATTAATTTAATTAATTGAAATTTCCTTCTAAGAATCCTTCAAAAATAAATGTGAAATTTTTGTTAAATTGATGAGAAAAATTCAAAGTATTAATGAAAACTTTAGTGCCACCATTTGAAACATCTCTATCCCTTATTCACATTTTTTAAGTGTTTCTCTATATTTTTTCAACTACTGACAGTAAGAAATAAAGATAACATTAGCACAAGAAAAAAATACTAAGTCATTTTGGACAAGGTTCTACCTGATTATTAAGTTTTATTTAATCTGACATTTTTAAATGAAATATTCAAATTAAATTAAAGACTCTGTAAAGAGAAGTTATTTATTTGATGGAATGGATTATTTATGATAAAAATAAGTTTTATTTGTTTAATATTTTTATATTTGAGATAAACACAATAGTTTTGCTTTATTTCTTATAACACATGGATGAACACACACACAAAAATTATCCATTTATTATAACGGGCTTTCCACCACCCCCAGGGAAGTCCATGTGTTTAATGCCTCTATTTCTTTTATTCTATCAGGCTCGGTCACAATGATGAATTTCAAACAGTTCCTTGTTTGAGAATCTTCTCTGCATACAAAGTCAGGTCTTGGCACATTATAGGCATTAAGGAAATAAAGGTAAAATAATCAATGAGTAAATTCACATAAAACAATTCCAAAATATGAAGGGTGAAGTATTTATGGACAGTTTTTCCACTGTAAGAAATTGTATTAAATATTGATCCATAATCACAGACAGACAAATCCTTGTAAAATATACCATGAATCCTGAATGCAGCAGTGACATCTCCATAGTGTTTAATCCCATGAGTTAAAAAACATTTCTGAAACATATGAATGCACATACCAGTTGGTGGTTCCTGCCACAGCATAATCTCACATCCAGGCATCTCTAGCTTGTCCTGTTTGAAGACCATGATACCATAAACCTACACAATAGTTGAATTAAGCTGTTCTCCCAACAATTTATGGTAAGTCAGATGCTTAAAATAGGGAACTTTGTACTATAGTAAAACATATATGATAGTAATATAAAAATATTTATATTTTTCTAAATAAAAGTAAGGGAGAAGAGATAATGGGGGAAAGAATAAAAATGGACAGAGAGTGTGGAAGGGAGTGGAGGGAAGAGAATGAAGAAAGGAATAGGAAGGGGAAAGGCAGGAATGAAAAGAGAAGGGAAGGGAAAGGAAGGGAAAGAAATGTTTTCTCATCATCCTTTTTTTTTTTTTATTAAATCATGTTTGTGTACATAAATGCAATCATGGAGTACAATGTGCTGGTTTTATATACAGTTTGAAATATTTTCATCAAACTGGTTGACATAGCTTTCATGATATTTTCTTAGTTATTGTGTACAGACATTTATAGTCTACATTTAGTAAGTTTCACCTGTACCCTTCAACAGAATGGAAGTAAAGTTGTAGTTAGAAATTCTAGGAATAATACTAATCATACTTTGAATTTTTCTTAGTGGTTTTCCTGCAGAGTGAAAACACTACTCAAAAATTTCATACTAAATATGAACTCAGATCCATTACATATGTCTAGCAAGAAATGTATGTCCCATCCAATCTCTCTTTAGTATGGCTTTAAATTGCAGCAGATAAGATCTTGATCATTCTAAGAGAAGTTTTTTAACATGACTGCTTGGTTGTGTTTTATTTTTCCTCAAAGGTTTTAAGAAGTTTAAGATTCCACAACATTTGATATGCAGTTTTGACAAAATAGCAATTGATGAATTAGATGAACTCTTACATACTTCTGTCCAATCTAACAAAGGCTTGTTGTATTTAATGTCTGAGATTTTAAGGTACATTTAAATAAGTTGTCTAATAACATTAAAAATATATACAGGTGCATGTAACAGAAAAAATAGAGAAAAATCAATTAGAAACAGGACTTCTATTATTTTTTTAAAAAAGTGTTTGAAATAAAATATCAAAGTGAGGTTAATAGAAACCTAAGATCTGTAACTTTTTCTGGTAAATTATCCACAATATTTACACATTCAACATCCTCTCAAGTTCCAAGATAGTTTCTGGAGCAACTATTCCAACTATAAGGAATCCCTTTCAGGAAGAAAGGAGGAAAATGGGGAAGAAATGCCTACTATTTAATTTTTATTTATTTATTTATTATTATTATTTTTTTTTGCAGTTTTTGGCTGGGGCTGGGTTTGAACCCACCACCTCAGGCATATGAGGCCAGTGCCCTACAGGCTCTGCCCTTAAGTCTTTATAATTTGACAGAAATTTACTTGAAATGAAATGCATAGACTTGAAATGTACAGTCTGATGAGGTTTGAAACATAAACATGCATGCACATTTGAAATAATGACCTCCAATTAAAAAAATAGATTGTTTTTAATCACTGAAGAAAGTTACCTTGTACTTTTTTCTATCAATTCTTACCCCCGATAGACCACACTCTTCTTACTTATTACTTTATAGATTTATTTATAAATTTACTGTATATTTCAGCTGGTTTTTGAGCTTCATTTACATGGAAACATGCAATAGGTATAACATGTTTGATATTGTTCTGTGTTGTTGCCTTTATCATCAGTACATTGCTTTTTAAATCACTAACTAGCTCTCCATTACATAAACATACCACAATGTAAACCTATACTGTTAATGGACATTTGGATTATTTCTAGTTGGGAAATATTATGAATATAGTTATTATAAACATTTATCAATAAATCTTTTTGTGGACACTTGTGTAAATACTTAAGAATGAAATTGCCAATGATAGTAAGTTTAACCTTATAAAAACTGTTGAGAGTTTTCCAAAATGATAACACTAATTTATTTTCCCATGTATGATATTTCGCTTGTTCTATATCTTTGCTAATCTTTGGTTTGGCAAATTTCTCAAGTTTACTTATTCTACTGTATCTCCCAGCAATTTTAATTTTCACATCCTGACAATGAGCTATATTAAACAACTTTTGATTATTAGCCATCTATATACTTCTTAAAGTTATATTTAGTCTTTTCTCTTAAATTTTACTAACTGGGCAATTTGTACATTGATTTATGGATTTAGGGCAGCTATTTATTTATTCTGGAGCAAAGTCTTTTGTTAGATAAAGCATTTTAAATATTTTGTCAAGTTCTTGGTTTGTTTATTTTTTATCCTTTTTAATTTTTTTATTACTTTTTAAATTTCAAAATACTACAGGGGTATAGATGTCTTTGGTTACATGGATTGTTATTGTAAGGCTCGAGTAAGGGCTACAGGTCTCCCCATCACCTGAGCAGGGCTCCTGTGCTTGTTCGGTAGGATCTGCCCCTCCCTCTTCCACCTGTCATCCCACTCCTGCTTAATTTCCACTGAGTTTGACTTCCCTCTGTGTACAAGTGTGCTCATTGGTTATTTCAAACTTAAGTGTGAGTACATGTTTGTTTTAGATACTCAACCTAGAATACTGATCTACAGTTCCCTGTGAATGGTAAAAGGCATAAATTAATACATTTTATAGTTGAGTAGTAGTCTATGGCATGCATATGCCACATTTTGTGACTCCACCATGAATTGATGGGCACTTGTACTAATTTCATCTCTTTGCAATTGTAAATTGTGCCTCAGTAAACATTCAAGTGAAAATGTCTTTTTGATAAAATGACTTCTTTTCTTTTGATTAAATACTCAGTAGTGGGGTTGCTGAAATGAATGATAAGTCTACTTTTAGTTCTTTTTTTTTTTTGAAACTGATTCTCACTCTGTCGCCCAGGCTAGAGTGCCAAGGTATCAGCCTAGCTCTCAGCAACCTCACAGTCCTGGATTCAAATGAACCTTTTGCCTCAGCCTCCTGAGTAGTTAAAACTATAGACACCCACCACCATGCCTGGTTAATCTTTCTATTTTTAGTAGAGACGGGGTCTCATTCTTGTTCATGCTGGTCTGGAACTCCTAAATTCAAGGGATCCTCCCACCTTCGCCTCTCAGGGTACCAGGATTACAGGCACGAACCACTGTGCTACACCTTAATTTGTTCATTTTTAATGACGTGCTTTAATTTTGATAAAGCTTAAGTTTAGAAGGCTATATTATTTATTGTCCTAAACAAGCTTTGCTCACCACAAAATTACAAAAATACTCTTCTAAGTTTTGTGTTGAGTTTTATGTTTTTACATCTCCATATTTTAGAGTGAATATGTTAAGTTCTAGAAAAAAGAGAAAAGCCTGCTGGGATTTTATTGGGATTTCGTTTAATCTGGATATGAATTTGGGGGATACCAACCCCTAAACAATATTGAATTTTCTGACCTACAAATATGACATATCTCTCTACTTTTTAGATATTTTATAATTCACTCAGCAATATACAAAATTTTCAGTGTATATATACAAATATTCTGTCAAATGTATGGCTATTCATGAGGGATATCTGTCTTATTTTCTTTTCTTCTAATGTTAGAAATAAACTTTTCTATATTTTTGAATGAGTTTGTGTAACTACAGAATATTCAGATTTTCTCTTGCTGTTACTATCAATCTAAGTAGGTTTAAATTCTCCAGAACTTCATTCATTTCATCAGTGTCACTGAGTTGATAAAATTGTTCATAAGACTTCCTTACTGCCATTTTAATTCCTGATATTCTTTTTCACTCATTTTCTCTCTCATCCATCTATTTTTCCAGGGGTTAATAATTACTTTAACCATTTCCAAAAATATGAAATTGTTTTTCCTCTATTATTTGTTTCTTTTCTGTGATATCAAGTTTTCATCATTTTTTTTTCATTACTGGCTAATATTCCTGCTTCTTCATGTACTTAGGTATTTCTTTAAATTTTGTACAGAATATAATTGATAATGCATTTTAGGAAATTTGGATTATGATATAATCTTTAATATATTTTGTTTTGGTTTATTTGGTTATAAGCAGTTAAATTACCTATGGATGTCTTTGATCCTCTCAGGCCTAAGTTTCTTCCTCCTTAGGGATGATCTGTTCTATCTTGGTTTTACCTTTAGTTGCAGAGCACAACTTCTATTTTAGAGAATGTTCCTTTTTTTTCTTTCTTTCTTTCTTTCCTAGTTTGTCCTATAGAGAATGTTTTTTAATTCGTATGTGTGGCCTCTCTAAGTTGACACCTAAATGCCCAAGATTTTCAGCAACATCTCAGCACTCTGATAGGCCAGAATTCTAACACCTCTCAGTCCTATCCAACCTTTAATATCTCCTATTGGATCACAGTTTTACAGAAACTATCCTTTGGCAGATTTCGTAGAGTTCCATTCTGCACATGTGCAAGTAAGACTTTGCCTGTGGACCCACACTGAACTTCATAAAGACACCTAGATTTCATTCCACTTTGCATCTCTCTCCTTACTGATATGCTGGCCTCCAAAATTAAGCACTACATTAGGTTGAAATTCCAGTCCCTGCCTCCTCAGCTCAAGGACACTACCATGAACCTTGTGCCCCACCTCTCTGCTCCAAGGTTAAAATATGGCCCCATTTAGAGCCTGGGAAAATACAGGGCAACCATGTCCCATGTTGCCTTTCTCTCAAAGATGGTAGTTCTCTGCCTGTTCTTCAATGTATGAAAACATCTACCTGAGACAATTTTTAGTGTATCATTTTAAGTCAGTGGGCTTTATAGTTTGGAGTACTGAGAAAGTATGTCCAGGATCAGTTGCTAAGAATGGAAGCCTCCTGAGATCTGTTTTAAAGAGTCCTCCCAGAAGTATCACCCACAGCTTGTGCTCACATATCATTAGCCATGCCTGTCTATAAGGCAGGTACAAATCAGTACAGTATTTCAGTGGGGCTTATCGGCACCTCCAATAGTGTAAAACGCTGTTTTTAATGATAAAGGAGGTTTTGGACATTGGACTAACTACTTATCTCTGCTATAAATGATTTACTACCAATAGGGTGCTTGTGAGTAATAGTAAATAACAACAATAGATATCGAATTTATCATGTCTAGGGTGTTTTTAATATAAACAACTTCACTTAAATTAAGCAAAGCTTTGAAGAGTAATGAATCATTGTCTGCTTCATTTTTTACTCCCTAAAGTTGCTAGCATTGTAACTTGCAAGTACTCTAAAAACTAATGTTTGGCTAAATGAATCAAATCTTGATTGACTTACATATACTTTTGAAAGTATGGTAGAGATTAATATCCTCAAGTGAAATATATTAAATAAAAAAACAAGCAAAACAAAACTAAAAGCATTGATGGTATTAAATGTGTGTTTGAGTAAAAAATGTTTTCCTTGAAGGTAGCAGAGACAATGCAATTGAAGTAACTTTGCAATGCGTAGATTACTACCCAGTAATTGGACAATGTCTGCATATTCCAGAAATATCCATGTACAGCTTATCCTTGTTTTGTATCATAGGAACAAGACCTGGTCATCATGTTTTAATAATGTAACCCTAAAATTTTCTTTTAGGTAATAGTGAGAAGGCAACACCACTAACTTTGGTCAATCATGCTTTTCTTCAAGCTTTTTTAAAGAGAGGATCATAAATGCCAGTGAGGCTTTTCTGCTTGCTTAATATCAGCTGCTTTTCTATGTTTATAGAAAAGCAGAGAAATACTTTTCATTAATAAGACAGTGCGAGCAAATATAAAAGAATGGTGAGAAATATGAATTTTGCCTCAAATTTGACAGTTTGTAATACCTGTCCTAACATTGGGTAAGGTGAGTTTATACATTCCAATTATTTTTGACCTGTTTATCAGATGCTACCTAGAGTCACGTGTTACTTGCAACCACCTGCCTTTGATTTAGAGAAATTTCTAATATTACCATAATGTTCTCTTCTAATGTGAATGACATAATTGCAATGTTATATTATCTCATCAGTCACCTTTCATATGAATTTTTTAAAATTTACATAGGCATAATATATTTCTGTCTTTTCCAGAGATGCTACATATATGCATTTAATGAAATGTAATGATCAATAAATTAATAGACACCCCTGTGTCAATTAAAGACAAAGTGTCATTAAAAAGAACAACACGGATTCTTTATTAGAGTATTAAGTACCTAACAGTTGACCAAAAGCCTATTCTGTTCAGTTCATCTATGTAAAATATTAGACAAAGTTAAATTAAAATAAAATGTATCTTTTCTCCCTTATTGAATTTTATATAACTTTGCCATGGTTTAATAAAGATAACAGTGAAACTCAATTTTTACAAAATAATTTATAAAATCCAATCACTAGGAACACCTAGTAACACACTACATGCAGAACACTTAAGAACCTTCTCCTACTACAAAGATGATTTTTTAAAAACAGTTCTTTTCCTAACTCTTATTAAAAGCAAAATGAAAAAGAAAATTTTGAGTTTAGGGTTAGAAAATCTGGCTATAGTTCTACTGACAAATACTTTAAAAGGCTAAGATCCAGTTTTATTAAATAAAACATGAACTATTGCCACTTTACATGCTTGATGGAAAAATCACATGAGATAATGTATAACACATTTTCATTTGTAGAAAAGAAAAATACTTTTGCTCGATTAGATATGAGTTATGGCAGTAGGCCCTGCATTTTTCAGTTTACATATATGTAATCTTAGCTTAATATATGTAATCTTAGCTTATAATAATTATTTTCTGAATACAAGGAAATAATATGTCTAAAATCGTTGAATTTATACTGTCTTAGATGTTTTCCTAATTAGTTCTTGCAAAGAAATGTGGTATTAATATCTATCTCTATAAGAAGAATGTTATAAATTTTGATCATCCAGTCTGAGGGGAAAATCTATGATATCGTAATGAACAACAGTGTAAGTGATCCCTTTGAATACTGTTAAAAAACTGCCTATAATTACATGAAAAAACATAAGGCATCTTGGGGCCTTTTACCAGCTGTTTCCTGTCATCATGTCATCCCTTGGAATTAGAAAATCTTAGATTTAAATGGATTTGATCAGACATGGATATAGTGAAACAAATGGAGACTTTGATAGGCTTCACCAGTGGCAACATGATGAATTTCATTCTTGCTAAAATATCTCACCAATTATATTCTAGACAAGCTGTGACAGGTGGACTCAACTAACTGTGCCGTAGCCTGATGACATATTTGAAAAGTACACTGTCTCCCCCAAATTAGTTTTAACATCAATATAAATTATGAACAAATATTCTTCCAAAAGTAATAAGAAATACTTGTATAAATTATACTCCCACACTTGCAGGATGAGGCATAACACTATAATTAATTATATTATTTAGTTAATAATCTAAATTTCTCTGTGTTTTCAAAACAGTGTGAGAGAAGCTCAGTGGACTTATAAGACAAAATACTGGCAAACACATACCCCAATCACCATTTCCCACCACCTTTCAAGAATGTGAAATTGTACATTCTTCTAAGTGGTTGAGGTCACTAAAATATCTTGCGGATCAAGTCTCATTCCATCATTGAATCACCTCAGGCCAACCTTTGATACCAGTTATTGGACAAGATTCCAATTGAGAAAATATCTGTTACCATAGACCATCTGGGAGCAGTAGTGTCACTAGTTAAATTTGGGCAATGGAAAGCATTGAGGGACTCGATTAATTGACATTTAAGGAGCAATTTTATTTTCTTAGTTTTATATTTAATTTTAGTACCTACTCCTTAAAAAGTAGTATGCATTCCCCATTTAATAGCAAACAAAACAGCATCTAATAATGATTAAGATAAAAACTGTGAAACAAAAATTGTCAACTTAATGGCCTGCCTTGCATAGGGTGGCAGGCCCACTCTCTTACCATGACTATGCATGTAACAACAGTTACTCGGTAATTACTAACAAAATTTAGAAATGAACCCAGAAATGCTGTATCTGATGTTATCCTTTTATATAGTAGGATTTGAAAGTTAAAAAAAAGAACAGTACCTATAGCTCATCCCCATATAAAAAAATAATACACAACAGCGGCCAGCAAGCAAATCTAATTTATTTCTTTAATTAAATCTAGTGTCCAAACTGTAGGCTGTACAGACATATAATAAGTTTGAAAAATAATCATTCACTAAAGGAGTTCTGAGAAGTATACTTTAAAAAAGGCTCAGGGCCCTCTCAACAAATTGAAACGAAAATTCCTTTCTTTGGATACTTGAATTTACAGCTTTGCTGAGAAAAGCAAGGTGTTAGTAGTTGCTGATGATTCCATACTACAATTTAAATATGGGCCCCAATGTTATATTTGAAATAGAAGAATGTGATTGTTTTGCAGCTATGTAATATTTATACCTAGAAAGATAGTCTTTTGGCTAAAGTACATTAGAGTATTATACAACCTCTAGATAAGTCAAACACCCCCTAACCATCCCTGTGGGATGAAGTCTAAAAACTCTTCTTCTGCACAATTTGATGTGACTCTAGTTTAGATCTTGTTATAGGTAAGATGACCATCCTTCCCTTTACTGTGGCTGTTGCAGAGTTCCACAACCTTCTAGTAAGAAATGATTCCTTCAAACCACAATGTTAAAATCCCCTTTGTGGGAAGGAATATTCCACAAACCAGTTTTTTAAATTTGGGAGATAGTTATAAAACCTTTATTTAAGTTTTCAAATATTTTGTGTGGGACTATGTTTTGCTATTAAATTCAACTCTTCTAGAGAGAATAGGAATTTTAAAAGGTTTTTGTTTTAATTTGGAATGTTTAGAAATATTACAGCTGAAACGTAAAGAATAGATAAAAAATTCCATGTACTAAATATTTGAATCAGCTCTCTAAGGTAAAGATTTTCCTGTGGTGCCTTCTGTGGTACTGGAAGGTAGTATCTATGCAGTGTGCATGTGAAGGAAAGCATGACAGACAGCAAGAACAGAGATGGTGAGGGATGAAGGTAGAGAATCAGCCTTCAAAGGCAGGACTAGGGCAGCCACTTCTCTGAATTTCTGTAGGGCTTTTGCCCACAAGAGCCTGAATGATAGATGTCAATCTACTGAAAAAAATTGCATTAAAACTGTGACCACATAGTGACGAAAAAACATGAAAAACTTAAAAGTCAGTTAGCTGACATCATAGCTGGAGATTGGGTCTAGTCTACTAGACCAGGAAAATGTTATTCAAACAAGACTAAACAAAATCAATATTCCTTGATAATCAAAGGATTTTAAGAATCAGCAAAAAGATACTTGAATCACTCAGGTGCCAAAAAATATAAAATTCAATCAAGCAGGTGGGTGTGGGTGTTGCTGAATCTGAACCTGAACAAAGATGTGAGTAGGGCATGCAACTTGGGCATTCACTCAGGTATTCTTAAACGATACCTCAAAGCCCTTGACACAGAAATGCTTAGCATGGGATTGCATTTGGTTGAAAGTTCTGCTCTCACTGTCTTGAAATTCTTAATAACTTTGGAAAGGGATTCCACATTTTCTTTTTGCACTGGGCCTAACAAATTTTATATCCAGTTCTTAGGGGGAGCTACATGACTATGGTGACAATAATATTAACCCCACTTGTGCATTTCAAAGTAATAACAGAATGCAAAGGGTTCTGTTACATAGAGACCTTTTATGATGTGCAAGAAGAAGTTGTTAGTGTGCACATCCCTCAGTAGTGTTCATGTTACCTGACAGGTAGGTTTTCACTCTTTTCTTCCTTCTCACTACCCCTTCTTGATTCCCAATAACTTTTACATCTCTCTGTGCCCTTGTGTGTTCATCAATTAGTTCCCAATTATTAGAAACTACATGTGGTGGGGTTTTTTGCTTATTTGTTTGTTGTTTGTTTGCAGTTTTTGGCCAAGGCCAGGTTTGAACCCACCATCTCTGGTAAATGGGGCTGGCATCCTACTCCTTGAAACACAGGTGCCACAACCAGTGTGTGTGTTTTTCATTCCTGAGTTACTCCACTTAGAAAGAAATGGTCCCTAGTTTCATCCAAGTCAATACAAGAGGTGTTAATTCACAATTTTTTTTGTTTTTATGATGGAGTAGTGCTCCAAGGGTTTACCCAAAGCAGGGAGATATTTTATAAAATAGCAGACAACACTGTACACTGTGAAGGCCCCAAAGGCAAGTACACTAACAACAAAAATAAATGAATGGGATTTCCTGAAATTATAAAAGCTTGTGCATAGCAAAAGAAAGAATCAACAGAGTACATAGACAATGTGGGAGAAAGTATTCTTACACTACATATCAAAGCCCTTTGACACAGAAAGATCCATTGTACATTTGACTGTAGCTAAGGCCAATAAGTCCCATCAACATTGGTAGCAAGAAATCAGGCAGCATTCTAATTTACTTCCTGATGACATCATCATTTCCTTAATGGTAACTATTTTTCAAGCCTGGAAAGATATAGGAAGAAATATGGAAATTGCTATGATGATTAAAAGGTCTAAGAAATTTACATATTTGACAATTTAAATATGTATAATATTCAAGAGAATTTCACTTAGGAGAGTTCAAAGACAAGTCGTGTGATATTATTCAAAAAATTAATTCAAGCTTGAAGTCATTGTGGTAATTTTATCCTTGATAGTGAAACATTTAAAAGAATCTAAGTATAACTGTATTTACAGATTAATGAGGTTTAGATTCCTTCAAAATACCTGTTATTATTTAGTAGGTTTAGAAAAAAGATATTAAACAGGGCATAAAATTTTAGAAAGAATTAATTTTTTTAAATTTAATTTTATAATTATTTTTAAGTAAGACTTTAAAAAACCTTTTCTGATTGCAAAAGAAAAATGAGGGCATAATGATACAAACTCACATTATTAAATACTTGGCAAATAAGGTAATTGTGCCCATTCTATTCCATTATTCACTGAACAAATATCTACTCGGAAGAATGCTAGGCTTACAATGGTGAAAAAATAGAAATTTTGTTTTCCGTAAATTATATTGGTTTGTAAAGTTAACAATTATCATAAACTTAGCTTGTGGTAACTGGAATGTTGAAATTTGTATGTTATTTGAACAGAATAGAACCCCAAGTCCTAATTTCTATGTATCATACTGGCATAGTTTCTAATAGTTCTCCTTTTGGAACTATTGAAAAGTATATTATGTGGCTGTCTGTATTCTCCACTGATGGCTTGATCCTCTAATTTAGCAAATGCCACAGTGTCACACATGTAGTTTATAATCTATGACACTTCTGTCCTCCAGAGATAAAGGTAAATCATAAATATGATTTTAAATTTTCCAGTACTACATTAAAGAGACTAAAAAAATGGTGAACTATGTTGTAAATTAATTTTGTTGTTGTGTTGTTTTCAACCTAGTCTATCCAAGGCAAACTCTTTAACTGTCTCATTGAGCACATTGATGGTACTCAGGAGATACACATGGCTAGTGGCTGCCATGTTAGCCTGAAGTCCTTACTTTCCTGCCATGGCTTCAACTTATACATCAGAATTGAATTGTCAACACAAAAACCCACCTTTGCTGATGAGTAGAAACATACATCTTCTCTCCTTAATTGTTTTCATTTGATAGACTACTCCCCACTGCCCAGAGAGTTTTCATTTTGAGGCTCTCTACAGCATCCCACGGCACAAAGCAGCTGTTCATGCAGTGCTGTCCTTTGTAAGGAAAACTTCCATCCTGTTCAACACTAAGACCTAGATTACTTGGCTCTGAAGCAGATGAGTTTGCGGTTCTCAGCTGGAGAGGGTTGGTCATAGATTGTCATGTTGGTGATTTTCTCATAGAACAATGACCCATCGTAGAACCCTGCTTGGAAATTGTTTCCATCTATTATTGTAGTTACAGGAACAATTGGGTATATATTGCATCCCATGAAATGTAATTTATATTAATGGATTTTTGTTTCTCTTTGCATGTCCCATCTCTAATCCCTGGGAATGCTGTTAAAAAGCATATATATATGGCAGAACATCCAATATAACAGGAACTACAGGCTCTAACGTAGGTTGAGAAAGAAGGAGTTGGGGTAACCTAATGTCAGTGTCTCTCTCCTCATGCCCTGACTGGACTATGTGAGACCCTGGGGACTGGGAAGCACATGCTGTCACCTCTTGCTTGTGTTCTGTAAACTACCCTCAAGCAAACTGCAAAGGGCTACCCAATGTTGGGGAGTTCAAAGTGTGAATGTATGTGATGCTTCAACCCTTGCTGTAAATATCTTGGAATTAACTGTAAGACGGGCACATTTTAACTCATTTTCCTTCGACAAAAGAGAATGTAGTATAGTTGGTGCTCCTCAGATAGCTCCACAAAAGAAAATTTAATGGTTTAGAAGAAACCAATGCTCACCAAACATATTTAAAGTCTCTCGTTATACCCTAAAAATCTTCGACTAATTTGCATCTTATTAGGTGTTTGTTGGTTTAAATGTACGAATGGTGCATTTCCCTTAAAATGTTTGACAAACGACCATGCTGAAGAATGATGAGCTATATCTCTCTGTTCAGATCCATGTGGGATTTTGTCCTGGTATATGAATGCAGATTAGTCCCACAAACTTAATGAACTTTAGTCCCTTCATGGGTAAAGTGAGAATAATTCTAAATTCATAGTGGTGCTAAAGGGATTTTGCACCCCAAATTTCCTTTGGGACAGAAAATGCATAAGTTTTCCATTGCAAATCTTCTATCATTCCTCTTCGCCCTCCCTGCTTCAGAAAAAAAAAAAACTTTGTAAGCACTTATCACCTGTAGATCCTGTGCCTCTTGCTAGGAAATAGTTGTGTTTGAAAAAATTCTGGTCTCTATTCCCAACTATTTGGGAAGCTGAGGGAGGAAAATCACTTGAGTACAAGAGTTTGAGATTGTGATGAGCTCTGATGATACCACTTCACTCTGGCCCAGGAGAATGAGCAAGACTCTCTCTCAAAAATAATAACAATTCAATAACGTCTAACTAAGTAATGTATAATTTAATGTCAAAATAACTATTAGATTTCATAATTTTATCTGTATCTGAAATAGTTCTTCAATGTTTTCAAGATTTAGTATTAATTTCACAATTAGTATTATTTCCCATCCTTCTCAGTATTTTTTTTTTATTAAATCATAGCTGTGTACATTAGTGCAATCATGGGGTAAAATGTTCTGGCTTCATATACAATCTGAAACATTTTCATCCAATTGTTCGACATAATCTTCATGGGATTTTCTCGTATATTATATGAAAATATTTTTATTCTGCATTTAGTAGGTTTCACCTGTACCCCTCTAAGATGCACCATAAGTGTGAGCCCACTGTTTATCCTCTCTCCACTCATCCTTCCCCTCCCCTCCCCTCCCTTCCCCTTTCCCCATATTCTTGTGCTATAATTGGGTTATAGCCTTCATATGAAAGCTATAAATCAGCTTCATAGCAGGGCTGAATATATCGGATACTTTTTCTTCCATTCTTGAGATACTTTTCTAAGAAGAATGTGTTCCAGCTCCATCCACATAAACATGAAAGAGGTAAAGTCTCCATCTTTCTTTAAGGCTGCATAATATAGCCTGGCTACATTTTCTGTTTTTTGTAGAGAGGGGGTCTTGCTGTTGCTCAGCATGGTCTTGAATTCTTGGCCTCAAGCAGACCTTCTGCTTCATCCTCCCAGGGTACTAGGATTACTGGCATGAGCCACTGTGCCTGGCCTATTTAATTGTTATTGAAACATATTCCAAAACTAATTCAAACCTTTGTTTTAAAAGAGATTTTTGTTAGTAGGTAGGACACGGCATGTCATTCCTTGTGACAAATCTATTTTAAATTGATATATTTTTGAGGATTGGTCCTTTAATAACGATTTTGAATGATTTCCTTTACCCCCATATAAAGTCTTTAACCTGCTCTGTCCTTGAAAAAGTTCATTTATAGTGTTTTTTTAAATAGCTAAAAGGGCTTGTTCTTTCTGAGCCATTGGTAATGCCAAGTTTGGTTGCCATTGTATGCATAGAACACAAACCACAAAAATATAAATATTATTCTTTGAGGATGTGACACTTTTGCAGAGAGGAACTTTAGTATATAGAGTAATTTCTTAGCTTTGTAAGAAGAAGTAATAAATAATTACTATTTAAAAAAAAGAAAAAATTCTGGTCTCTTTCTTGTGGACTTTGCATACGACTTAATCAATAGTACTGCTGGCTCAATACTCTCTACCAAATAAGATAAAGGTACATTGTAAATGTCTGTTTGATTAATGAAAAATACGTGACAAAACAAATACCGGTTAATGTATTGAAAGAATGTCAAGGTTTGTCATTTTAGCCACTCCCTCTGGAATGTGCTCCTCCTAATATTGGAGTAGAGTCAGAAAGATTAAGCTCTCCATCATTTGAAGTGGTTGCTTCAATTGATGCAACCAGTGTTGATGTGGTGTTTTACACAGAAGTGTATCCAAGGTAAATCTAGACCCTCCCTTAAAGGATGATGCAAAGGTTGGTTAAGAAAGGCCAAGAATTTTTACATATCTTGAGATTCAGAAGGTAACTCTCCTGTTTGCCATAGATACAGAGTGAACAAAGCAGAGAAAGCCTATTCTCAGGAGGCTTTTGTTAGCTCATGGGGAGCTCAGTGGTGAAGCATTTACCTTGTTTCAACATCAAGAGATCAAATAATTGAAATAAACAGAAATATTTAAGAAAACTAAGGGGAAAATCCCTGGGACTGGTACAGCCCAGACGCCTACAGCTAAAAATAAGAAAGGTAATGCCATGCCAATGGTTTTCATGACAGATTTCTGAGCATTCTGCAGCTGGGCCACAGCCTTATGTACAACATAAATATCTTCAGTGCATATTGGGACTCTGAATAAGACTTCATTTGCAAAAACAAGCATTTCTACATCACAAGAATTGAAAATCTGCAATCCTAGATGATTTCTAAGTTTTCATTAGAGTCTAAAAGTCTATAATTTTAATGATAAACTAGCAACAAGCAAGCAACAGATCATTTGACCAATCTTCTCATGAATTTCGAATTCTATTTTAAAATGTTTTTTTCTTAACTTTTAATTAATAAGGAGGAATTGTATGTCCCTCATTAATTTAAATTGAAATCATTGTGTGAACTACTTAAAGTGAATTAAAAAAAAAAAAAACTTACCAGCACACAGTCTTAACTGGTGAAAGCGTTAGCTCTGTCAAGAGCTGTAGGTGGTCACTACACAAACATTAGCAGGTCTACACTGGAGTGCCTTCAAGATGAGGTGCAACTTGCTCCTGAAGTCAAAGTTAATTACTTAATGGGGTAATTAACAGTCGTGGGTGTTTCAGATTATGATTTATGAGGTATGAAGTTGCATTACCGTACAGCTATGTGTCTAGCAAAGGCTTCTTTGTGTCCATAAAGGGTGATCACATTTTCTTATAATTTCTCGAAATAAACCTGGAAAAGAAAACTTACTTTGCCTCAGATAACAGAAGTTATTTCTTTTGAATAGTGTTAAATTCTCATCTTTTTAATTTGTCATTTTTTGTCTTTAAGCAGCAGAAATCTTTCACATTAAAACAACTACAAAAAAAAAAAAACTTAAGCTATGGAAAATAAATGAGCTACATCTTTCCGAGATGACAAGTTGAATGACAAATTTACTTGGAAATTGAACTAAATACCAAAGACTGACAAAATTTAAAACACACTTAGACAAAGACTTTCTTTAGTAAGACAGATGATACAACATTGTTTGACTCTTCATTTTAAATATTAGAATTTATGTTTCACACAAAAGGGAAAAAAACCAACAAATACTATCTTAGATGCGATGGGTAAAAAGAAAGGGGAACTGGTACTTTCTTGTTCATTCCCCAGTACTTCTGCTTTATACTGTGAATTCTAAATTATGCTTCCTTACTGAATTGCAGGTGCTCGGGATGGCTCAGGGCTTGACTAAACCCTTCCACACATGTGCATTTGATGTATTCCACTTTACCACTTTGAGGAACAAAGACAAAAAGTAACTTCTTCTAATAATCAAATTAATGACATTGATCCTTATTCTAGGGTGAGTCTTTTTGTTAACTTTTACTTGCCTTGTTTTATTTATTTATTATTTATGTATTTTATTAAATCATAACTGTGTACATTAATGCATTTATGGGGTACAATTGTGCTGATTTTATATACAATTTGGAATGTTGACATCAAACCGGCTAACATAGCCTGAAGAATAACTTACTTAATTGTTTTGTTAAGAGTCTTTTCTCTTAGGGATACTTTTATTTATTTATTTATTTTGTTGTTTGATTTTCTTTCTTGTTTTATATTTAATTTAACTTCATATTTCAGAGTATTAGAGAGCACACCAACTTTGTTTACATATTTTGTTTTTGAGCAGAGTGAGTCAAAGTTAGTAGGAATACTTTTTACAAGCAGCAAATACAAATAGAGCCTCTGGGTGCTCTTAGCCCTGTATAAATTAAAAAAAAAATGCCCTGAGATGGGTCATAACACTATACCATTTTACAAATGATCAAACTGTTAGCAGAAAGTCTTCAGAATATAGTATTTTTAAATGTTTTTCAGGAGATGTATGGAATCCATAGAGATCCTCAAGGGAAATGAAACTTCTAAACGCCATCCAAGCCTCCTTAATTCACTTCCACATATTTGCCATTAAAGCATTTTGTCATAGAAATAAAATTAAAAAATAAAACTGAGGCCTAGAGAAGTTAAGCAAAATGTCTAAGAGGACAGTTCCTGAACACTGCAGGGGGCAGGTAATGGAGAAGTTACCTGCCCCGGGAACTGGCGGAGCTGTGTGTGCTAGAAGACGTGGGTGCTGGGAAAGCAGCAGAAGTGGCTGAACCAACACAGAGAACAAGAAAGGACAGCTTCCTTCCCTGCAGGGTTTCTCCCTTGCTCTGTAACTGGCAAGCTGATTGTGGTGTTAGCTAGCAAAGGAAATATATTTAAAGGGCCCAATTCCATTTTCAAAGAGCAGGTAATGAAGTGTGGTAGACTTGGATAAATATTTGACAACTGCCCAGGCTGTCAGTGATGTGTTTTCTTGCACATTCCTCTCTGAGCCCCAGGAGTGTGGACCACAATGATGTGCGGACATTGGGAAAGAGAGATTCCCTTTTTTTTTTTTTCATTCTGGTACTGTGACGAGGGATATGAATTCAAGGCTGGCAAAAACCATATCACTTGCCATACAAAGAAAGTCTGCCTACAAAAATATCAGTGTGATTGCAGACAGGCTCTGTGCAAGTAGCTCAGAAGTGATTCTTTGGTGATATCACAGGAGTCCTTGCCTCTAGCTTTACCTAAAGCCAATTCACCACCCCTGCTCATGTACAATCTCTCTTGTCTTTTTTCATTGTTTGAGCTGCATTTCTGACACCTCAGCCAAAATTATTCTAAACACCACCAGCCGGTTGTTCAACTAGAACAGGATGCCATTTCTGGGTCTACTCTCCAGCATGCTATTCACCCTCTCTGGACTGAAGTGAATTAGACTTGAATTCTGCTACCTCTCTTTATAGTTACTGCTTTCCCACAGTGATCTTCAATTTCCTCTTCACTAAAATGAATTAAGTTATCTTATGGTGTTGGGAAAAATAATTGATGTTTGAATAATGTCACCTGATTCTCTACATTCAATTTATGCCATTAGCGCACTGGGGAAAAAAAAAAAAACTCGACTTGTATTAAACCACATACGTCTCCATGTTTTAGAGGTTCAAAACATAACATGTCACAGATTCACTTAAAACAAAACGGGACTCAACAAGATCCTTCTGTGTTCACCAGACAGTTTTCTTATGTAATTTCTTCTATCTAGCCAGACACAATCTTTAAACTATGTTGAAAGCTCTGGCAATGAATACAGCCCCCACTCCAGGGTCTTGACACTGGAAAGGCTTATCATTGTCCCTTTCCTTCTTTCACTTTCACAATAATCTTTTGAGTTATAGAAGGGTAGGCGTTGGAAGCCATGATAGTAAGGCTTATGTTGGGGTACACGCTTCATCCCAAGGAGTTTATTGACTCTCCAAAGGTCACACAATCCAGGAGAAGCCCTCTGACCCTTTGACCTATTCCTGTCCACAGCAGACTGCCTGGTTTCCTCTAATAATATAGCAAATGTTTTCTTTTTCTCTAAACTTCCCAACCTCTGCCTTCACATGTTTTAATGTCATTACCACATGGCTTTAGAAGAAAAAATGGATGAGGCTTCTCCCTGCACAAAACCAGACAGGTCTTGGAATTTATGCCATCATTTTTTTCTCATTTTTTTTCAGTGAAGTTGCACATTGGGATTTTTTTTTAAATCTATCCCAAGCATTTCTTGAAGTATAAAAATCCATTGTCTTTTATGTAATCAGATAATTAATTATAAGCACCATAAAGTTACTTATTTTACACTTTTCAGGAACCCTTTAAAGGAAAGGTTTAATTTTGTAAGTGTGGAAAATGGCTTCTCTTTACAATTTCCTTCCTGTGTTTAAGGCTGAAATGCTTTAACAAGTATCAGTGTTTGCCTTTGCAAATATGTAGTGTTATGGACAAGTCTCTGGCTTTAAAGATAAGCAAAAGTACTTACTGGATTCTTGAATAGTGATAAGAAAAGAAAATACTCGCTACTCCAGATGTACTTCCCATTAGTTGCTAAAAGTATCTCTGATGGATCACAGAGCTACCCGAGGTAGAATAGGTAACAACAACAGTTTGTGAAGAATAAAAAAAAGAAAATTATTTGAAATGGTTTGAGGGAAATAACTCAAAAATAAACAAAGTCCATTAAAAAAAACCTTCCAATCTTAAACCAATATGCATAGCATCTGAAGTTATAATCAGACATTTGCTTGTACATTTTTTTCCATTTTATGCTATTGGATTTACAATTAAGTCAGATAAACATAGTTTTTCTTTTTAGGTTTATGCTCATGATTTTTATTGCTCCAAAAAGTTTTTCTCATTAACTATTTCTGTAATGATTTGCCAACTAAGGGCTTTATCTGCTGTACATAGCGGTATTAGTGATCTCAGAAGGAAGTTGGCCAGATTGAATTTTCAGTTTCCGTTAGGTTTTTATCACTTGCACTTTTGAATTTCGGACTTAATTTTAATTTTAAGGTATGGTTGCTGGCTGAACTGCAGACCTCTTTTTTCCTGACCTAATAATCAGGTCATACTTCCTAGACATTATGCTAACACAGGGGCAGTGGCAATCATTTTATTAGAAGTCAATGAATGATGAAACTGATGACATTAAATAACATTTTCCATAAAATTATAAATAGTACCCTTAGTATGTTAATAGTAATATCAAATTTTACCCAGATTTCTGGGCTAGACCATTTATCAGGTCCAATTTAAAGTTGCATTTCTTTTTGAAGGCAAAAATTATTCATGACACTTGTGAAAGAAGGTAAAAAAGACTTTATTCAAGACGAGCTACTACAATGAGGTTTAAATCAGGGGAGAAAAATCAGGCTCAACTCCAAATATAACAAGGACAAGTGCGAAACTATAATTAAAGAGTAACGTGAGAAATTGCTGGAGGGAAAGTTTCTAAGAGGTAAGGTAATTCTTTCCTAAACTGACCCTTCATGACTTTTGCTGAAGGTTAGCCCTGGTGATCAGATGTTGAGGGTAATCAGACCAAATATATTTCCTCTAGACTGACTCCACAGGATTCTTGCTAAAACTCATCAATGCAGAGATGAGCATGAAAGCCCAAAAGTTAGAGCCTAGATGAGTAGATAGTTCAGAATAGCCAACTAGTGTTTGGTCAAGGAGACACTCTTTGTTAATACAGGGTAGTCCTATGCAGAACACTAAAATGTCCTCCTTCTTTCCCCACCTACATATATGTCCCAGGCCATTCTTTCTTTCTGCCATTAAGTTAGTCCTTTGGTGACAATGAGTCCTTTGAATGTCAATACCACTTTGGTGACAATTCATACAAGTATTCGTTCAACACCTCTTTTCCCTCTTTCTATTTGCAGAACGATGATGGCAGCTATTATGGAATACGTAAATATCATTCAAACGCACACTTGCCTTCAAGAACCTTGTAGTCTAACAAAGGCAAATAAATGTAAGGAATTAATGAGAGTTTAAGAAATTAATTTTTAAGCATCATTTGAAAAGGAGAGAGGAAGTTCACTATCTAGGAGGAATTTTAATTGAAAGAGGTATGTGGACAAGATTACAAGATTGAGTCATATGTGTCTTGAAGGTAAGACATTCCAGGCTGAGAAAGTCACTGAATTTAAATCAGATAGGTAGGAAAATGTGATATACTTCTGGGTAAGGTTTAGATTACTCACTAGTTTGAACGTTCTAGGAAAGCAGACCATTATTAGTGTATCTTTGGTGCCTGGCCAAATGATATGTTACCCATAATTTATTTAATGAGAAAAGGTTAAATCAGGTAAATAAGTACCAAGGATCAGTAAAATAGATTGGGCTAGATTATAAAAAAAAAAAAAAAAACCTGAATGCGAACCTGGAGAGTGTGGATTTTATGCATAGGTAGTATAGGTGAAACATTTTTTAATGGGGGAATTTCACAATTAGCACTTTAGGTTGGAAAGGTTCTTCTGAGAATCTTCTGAGATGTGAGGAGAAGAGGGAGGTGGCGACTATCAACATAAAATTTTTATGTGATGGAGGAGAAAGTACTTAAAAAGCTCTAGAGGAATGAGATAATCAATGGATTGACTTTACCTTATAACAATGATTAGGGAAGTGTCAGAGCATGCTTAGTGGTCCTCAGAAGGTAAGTCTGGGTATCTCAGTTGAAAGGTAGACACCAGATGAGGGTAAAGACAGTTATTGTGTGCTCACTGGGTGCTTTTTGTTACACAGGGGTTACATTCACTCAGCTAATCGTCACAACAACTCTTCAGAATTAGAGAGGACTATGCCCTTCACTTCTCAGGGGGAGACACATAGTTTCTGAAAGCTGCCAAAGTTACACGGCATAAACCCTTGTATAGGACCTCCCCAGTTCACAGTGCACTGTCCCATCACTACCCATCTCCTCAATCTGGGTTGATTGATGCAAACTCCCTGGACTGTTGTTTCTTCATCTGAAAATAATACAATGAAATTAATCATCCCCTATCTTGAACTCATCTCACATCTTCTATCATTCTCACTCATGAACTGATTCTAAGATATAAGTAATGAATTAGGATTATTTAAAAAAAAAAACTTTCTTTGACTCTTAATCCAATCTGTTTATACAGAGTGAGAAATCTCATTAATCATTCTAAAAACTATTTTATCTTATTTCTAAATTTGAATAGAGAATGGATATTAAAAAAGAAAACAAATAAAAACCTTTAAAAGAAGAAAGAAGAGGAAGATCCTTAGTGGAGCTAATGTTATTGTTATTATTGTTATTTTTATTATCTCCTTTGCCTTTGGAGATGTCTCCAAATAAAATATCTCCTTTCATTTTCCTTCTCTCACTCTGTCTTGATATTTAATATTTCTCTCTTTCTATTGAACCTGGTGACGTTTCCTATATTCACCCTAGTCAGATGGATAAAATCTGAGGAGAGTATGGCTGATGTAAAACGGGTTTTGCCTCATGTTAGGATTCCTTGCTCTGTATTCCTTATGCTGGATTTTATCTATGAATCTTGGCTCTACTAAACCAAGATCCCTGCTTTTGCATGAAAATATTATTTCTAAAATGTGAAAATATTTGTAGAATTTTATACCTTCGAAAGATGTCCTTTTGCCTGACTCTCCCCTTGCCTCCATTTCTAAGATTAGGTTTTTCTAAATTAAAGACCTGACATCTTAGGAAGCATCACCCCTTGAAAAGAGCACTAAAATTGTGTCATATTCTTAGATCATCCGTTAAAGCTGAGTCACTTATCCCCCCAAGCTGCTGACAGCTCTCCAGTTGAACCCTTCCTCCTTCTCTGGGAATGGTCTCCACCCAGGGTAACTCTTCCCTGAGGCCAGCCAGATCTCAGTGACTTTGTTCAACCCCAGAAAACTTTGAGCCATCACCTCAAATCTCTTTCTATTCAATCCTCCTCTCTTCTCTTCTAGCAGTTTCCAGAAGCTCTTTGCACAAAGTTCTATTTCTGAGTTTATTTACTGGTCAACCTGAACAACTAACATTTAGGATTTGGAACTACCTCTGTAGTTTCTGGTTTTCATTTGATTCTAAGGGCAAAACCACAGAGATCAAATGCCTCAGGAAAAGAAGTGGTAGTCCTACAAAGAAGTACCTCTTGCCTTTGAAAAGAAAAGCCTCCAGAGTTTACCATGTGATTTTATAGGATAAGTGTGCATACTTGCTCCAAATGAGTTCTCGAAACATGGCAGATCATCTGAAGCCACTTTGAAATACAAACAATTTGAATACTTGTTCATCATTAATCCAATGTTCCATAAAACCAATATTGAATATATTAGCTCTATAAATTGAGTTGATTTATGGGTAAGGTGGGAATAGACACACCCACTGTAGACTGATTCAAATTGTTTGCTGAACTCAAATAACACAGTCTCAAATTATACCCAAAGATATATTTTGAACTTTGATGAGACTCATCATGAGGTTTCAATGAATTCTGTAAAGGTTTTTTTTTTTTTTTCTTTAAGGCACAAAATGTAAATAATTCTTCTGCAAATAAGTTTGCAGTCATTGGAACATTGTGGATGACAGTCTATTTCAAGATATATTTCAAAGATCACTTCAAAGTCATGAAGACTAATAGTTCTCCTGCAAATTAGGCAATAGAAACTTGATTCCTTCTCCTGACTTTTCTAAAATAGCATAAGCATATAACCTTAGTAAAAGTAAGTCTGTTGAATTTAAAAGCAAAGAAAATGAAGTATTATGTTCATGACCCTTACTAGCTGCTCATCCTCTTTTGAGGAACCCTATCTTTCGCTATTTATAGATTACCTAAATGTCCAATTCAAAAGGGGCTTTCCAAAATTTTCCATCAAGATGAGGTCTCATGTAAGAAAGAATTTTTAGAAATCATTAAGAATGGTGGTCAATTAAAAAAATAAAATTAAAAAGCTCATGCAGATACAAATGAATGTGTTTTATAATAAAATCTAAATATGTTCACTATTTACAATAAGCACATTCTGAACACTCTTCAAAAAGTGGCAGACTCAAGATGAACCTCCCCTGTGCCTTTTCAACATTCAGGAACGGAGAAAATGTATCCAAAGCTGATGTTTCTCTTCAACCATTTTAAACATCCAGATACATATCTTAGTATGTGTACATACATGAAATAACCTAAGAATTTCAAAAATGTGTCCGCATGTGGAGATAGCAGACAGATAACATTTGGGGGAATCATTTTTAAACTGCCCTTGTCTCTTACCTCATTTTATAACTTTAAAGTATAATGAAACAGTAATATCAAATTAGTGGGCTTTTATTTTTCTAGAAAGCCCCCCTGACATTCTTGGCCCTCTCTTTCTCCTCATCCTACACTAATTATTTTAAGATCTGCCCTTTGCTAAAGAAAACAAGCAAATGTGGGTAAGGGAATGTGGTAAGGGATTTTATATAAAACAGACATCTTATTTTTAGGGAAAGGAACCTTAGCATCTTTGGAGCTGCCCTGAATGTGCTATACCCTTTAAACAATGAAAACAAGGGATATTATACAAAGAATGAAGGGGAAAATAGACAAGAGTCGATTCCATTGGCCAAAATGTGATGAGCCTGAGCTGGGTCTCAGCAGAGAAAAACAGAAAAAAGCCTTCTACCCAACTCCATATGCAGAGCAGCCTCATTAGCCAAGGCCTGCTTAAAGAAGATTTCCCGAGTTCTTTTATCAACTTGGGAGTCCTTTTGCTCTGGTCCACATGGGATTATAGTTGATAAGTTATGACAAGCACCCAGTGGAAACCCAGTGAGCCAGGAAGGGCATCACCCCTTTTGGCGTGTGCATTCACATTATTCTGGCACTTATTATTATCATTTAAATCTAATCTCACCTTAGAAGAAAAAAAAAATCCCCCTATTTGCTGCTGACTTAAGCCTAACAAGGTAATTGAAATAACTTATTAAAAGGAGAGGGTCCAGATATTAGAACTGCCCGCATTGCAGGACAGAAATATCACATGCCTCCCTTCATGACAAACCGTCACTAAATCGTGTGCAGACACACACATGCACACACTCACACAGATATTCTCTCTCTCTCTCTCTCACACACACACACAGGAAGTAAGACTTCACAGATCACAGATGAAAGCTGTTAAAATTGACCTCTATCTAGAAATACTCAAGTTCTAAGAAATTTCCCTCTCTCTTTTGATAACAATGTCCTCTTTCCTTTGTCGTGACAGGGTAACGTATAACAGAGACAGAGACCTGCAAATGTGAGAGCACTGTGTGCTGGTCTCCGAGTCCAAGAAACAGATCGTGACATCTGTACATAGTGTCCAATACAGGACGGAGCTACCAAAACCCTCACTTTGCTCCAACCACGGACTTTATTACCCCACATCAGCTCTCTAGACTGAATCAAAACAAGGATGGATGCTCATTACATGAAAGTTATCCAAGGCAACATGAGCAACTGCTTCTTTTATCTTGCTGGTGGAGTGAGGGGCCGTGTTTAATATCCTGAAGCTGCTCATCCATTGTTATGCTGACATGTCTTTATCTCTTCAGAGTTGAATGGCTTATTAGTGAGTTCAGTAGTTTTCCAAGCACAGGGTCACAGCTCTTCAAATGTGGCTTCTCCTCTTTGTGTGAAAATGTTATAAATTTGGATTTTTCTTGTGTTTCCCTTCTTATTACAGGTCAATGCAAGGAATCCTCTGCAAAATGAAACAAAATGTCAAAAGATCAATGACTGCGTATTTAGTGCCTGGTATGCATAAGTTAATGCACATAGCACAATCAAACTTCCAGTATTAGCAAAAAGAATAAAGAAACTAGGTGTTGCTTACAGAACTATGGGACCATGTCCTTGCCTTTATAATTTTTTTTTTATTGAATCATAGCTGTGTACATTAGTTCAATCATGGGGTACAGTGTGCAGGCCTCACATACAATCAGAAATACTTTCATCCACCTGTTTGACATAACGTTCATGAGATTTTCTCATTTACCGTGTGAAAACATTTGTGTTCTGCATTTAGTAGGTTTCTCCTGACCCTTCAAAGATGAAACTCAAGTGTGATCTTACCCTTTATCCTCTCTCCCCCCACCCTATCCCTCCCCTTCCCTTCCTCTCCTTTTCCCCGTCTTCTTGTACAATAGTTGGGTTGTAGACTTCACATGAAAGATTTAAAGTTGCTTCATGTTAGGGCTGTATACATTGGATATTTTTTCTTCCATTCTTGAGATACTTTGCTAAGGAGAATGTGTTCCAGCTCCATCCATGTAAATGTGAAAGAGGAAAAGTCACCATCTTTCTTTAAGGCTGCATAATATTCCATGGTATACATGTACCACAGTTTATTAAACCATTCATGTATCGATGGGCACTTGGGCTTCTTCCATGACTTAGCAATTATGAATTGGGCTGCAATATACAATCTGGTACAGATACCTTTGTTGTAATGTGATTTTTGTTATAATTTTAAGATAGTATACGTGTTATTTACCTTAAGATTGAAAGGGCCTTTATGGGTTGAATTGTACCCTATGAAAATATATGGTAAAGTCCTAACTCTCATTGTTTCAGGATATAACCTCATTTGAAAACAGTGTCATTGTAGAGGTAAGTAGTCAAGAGAAGGTCACACTGGAGTAGAGAGGCTCGTTAATCCAATATGACTGGCATCCTCATAAGAAAAAGAGACAAGACACCAGAGGAAAGGTGCCACATGAAACTGTGCAGATTTCAGAGGAATATGGCCTTGCCAACACAGTGATGTCAAAATTCTAACCTCCACAACTAGATGACCATTATTTCTGTTGTTCTAAAGACAATCATTTCTTGTTGTCTAAGTGCACCAAGTTTTGTTGCACTTGGTTACGATGGTCCTCACCATACAATGGGGTTACGTATAAATCGATAAACTCATCAGAATTTGAAAATATTCAATTTCAAAATTCATTTAATATATTTAAACTACAAAATATCATAACTTAGTCTGTACTAACTTAGATTCACTCAGAACACTTACATTAATTGAAAAACATCATCTAATACCAAAACTTATTTCAAAGTGTTGAATATCTCACATAATTTATTAAGCATTGTGCTGAAAATGGAAAAAAAAGGTCATATGGGAACTTGAAGCACAGTTTCCACTGAATTCCTATTGCTTTCCCACCACCATAAAGTCAAAAAATCATAAGTCAAACCATCATATCTTGATATTGTAGCCAATCTCATCATTTTAAATAAACTATGTTTCAATGAGTCCCCAATGTATATCACCAGGACAGAACTCCGTTTTGAAATCCAACTGCCCACTCAGTATTTACAATTGCATGTGCAATGAATACCTCAGATATTAAATGACTATAATTTAACTCACCAGATTTCTCCCCAAACATGGTCTTCTAACAGTTTTATTAAAGTCATTTAAACTATATGCCAATACTATTGACTATGCTATGGAAATCCCCAGATTCCATCCCTTTCTTGCCACTCTCACTCTTTCTTGCCAGTGCCCTATCCAGGCCAGCACTATCCACTGAACAGAGCACACAGTAGGGCCATAAATGGCATCTCTACTTCTGCCCATCACTCTTGTAAGAGTATTCTTACTCTTACAGTATCCTCCCACCACAAAAATCTAGATTGAACATCTGAAAAGTGAAATCACATCACTTGACTTTTGAAATTCCCTCATAGACTGGCCATTTCAATGACAGCAAAAGCTAAATGCCTTCAACAGCCCCAAGAGCCTTTTGCTCCCTCTTATCTGTCAACACTCCTCTCCTACTATCATCAGGAATTGCTTAACAACAGGGATACATTACAAGAAGTGCATCCTTAGATGATTTTGTCTTTGGGAAAACATGGGAAAGTGTATGTATCTGTATCCATGGGTTTCATATCCATGGATTGAACCAAGGGCAAATTAAAAATAGTTTTTAAAGACATTAATACTCTACCTTTAATAAGTTTCGCCAGTACCCTGCTAAGATGCACCGTAGGTGTGTTCCCACTAATTCCCTTCCTCTTTTGTTGTTCCCCAGACTCACTCTTTTTGGAGCTGCAGACATGCAGGGGTGGGGCAACCTGCAGCTTCAAGGCAAAATGTGGCCTTCTATGTCATTAAGTGTGACCTTTTGACTGAATCCAAATCTTGTAGAACAAATTCTTTTATTCTAAGGAGTGCAATAAAGAAAGATGAAGGTTTTCTTGCTTCTTTTTGTGCTGAAAGAAGAAGAATCTTGAAATCAGAAGCCCTAGGTTCCCTACCCCAAGGTCTGGCACATGATCCATGTTCAGCAGACACTTATTGAATGCATGACTAACTCTCCTTAAGATCCATACTTGAATTCTCTCTCTGCCTTACCTCCCTGGAAATCTCACACTCTTGCTCTCTCAGTTGGTGCCCACTGGCCCATCTATACTTCTGCTTCTAAGTCATGACTCCAATTATGTCCAGACACACTAGTTAGCTATCTTCCCTTCACTTTAGGGAAACAGTGCAACTCACATCCTTTCCCACAAGCTTGGAGTCAATCTTTGCTTCTATCTTTGCTTTCCCTACTATTATCTAGACATTCACCATAGTGCTTTACAAATTCTTCCTTTTAAATTTCTCCACTCTTTCCACTCCTGTGACCAATTCTTTCATTTTTGTCATGATACAATATTTCCTCTAAGTTTGCCTTCCTATCTTTTTTACCTACCTTTACTCTGCTGCTAGATTTATATCTTAAAACCCTGCTGTGCATATATGGTTCTTGTGCTCAGAAGCTTTCAATGCATTAGGTCCCTATAGAATAAGAACAGAATTTTTAAATTTGAACTATCAGTGTCCTTTATCACTTTGCCCCAGTCTGTCTTACTAACTTTATCAAACTTGAAATGGTGCGCTAAGGTGATTCATTCAGATATAATGTATAGGATGACTTGGTGGGAGAGGGTAGAGTGACTTGGTTTGGGGGTAATTGTCATTCAGTGTAGTCTTAGAAATAAAGTTCATATTTCTTTTCCTTATTTTTTAAATGGAGACCATTTTATTTGAGTTCAGGAATATCAGCTTTGGGCAGCAGCGGAGGACAACTTCCTATAACTCTTCATAGGAGGCAGTGGCCGAATCTTTTGGCCAGCCCAGCCCCTCTTGCAATGCCATAGCCTGCTGTTAGGCCTCTTGCCCAGCCAGTGGTTGTGACCTGCTTTTCCAATGACCCATTTATTATGATCAATGTTGGATACTTGGCTGACTGTTGCTATGCATCTTTCTAGCACCTGCATCTGCCTCTTAGAAGGCACCTGGATGATGGCTGTCCCATTGACCTTCTGAAGCAGCACACCACATGTCCCTATAGCACGGATATACTGCCCCCCCCAGCCTGGCTCACTTTCCATGTTGTTGATGAGGGTCCCCATAGGCAGGGCCCCAAGAGGATGTGCATCCCTTTCCCCTTCAAATGGGCAGCAACTACCATTTGGCCTATGTCTTTAGAATTCAGGATTACATCTCCAGCCTGCATGTTGTCTGTGGCAACAATCCAGCATTTCTGGCTGCCCCCAGCAACCAGAGCTATTTCTGCTGACATGCAGGGAACATAGAGGATTCTAATAACCTTTTCCTCAAAGGGTTCAGTCTTGGTCTCCTGTTCCTATTGACTACATGACTAACTCTCTATAAGATCCATCCTTGAATTCTCTCTCTGACTTACCTCCCTGGAAATCTCACACACTTGCTCTCTCAGTTGGTGCCCACTGGCCCATTTATACTTCTGCTTCCTAAGTCATGAATCCAACTATGTCCAGACACACCAGTTAGCTATCTTCCCTTCCCTTCCCCATTTGAAGGAGAAGGGGAAGGGAAATGCAGAAGTCAATCATTCAATAAATTGCTTGTGGCCCCTGCCAGTACCATGCACTCAGATGCGGCCTGTGTGGTCTCAGTTACTAGACTTCCTCTTCTTCAATGGTCTAATGGTGTACTTGGTATGACTCTTCCAGGACCCAAACTTGGCATTGAGGAATACAGAAGTAATAACTGTGCAATAGGGGAGCAACATCAAGGCAGAGGGAAGTTGGAGAAAGGCATCGTTCATCACCTGGGTGGTGGGGAGCAGACTTGAGACAGGAGCAGTGATGGCCGGGGCACCAGGTTCAGGTAACCTAGAGCATGGGTCAATGTCCACAGAGTCAAAGGTGTAGCTAGGTTCTGCTAGGGTCAGCAAGCCACTCTCTCCTTTAGTTTGGCTAGCTAGTCTCAAAGCTCATATTTCTTAAAAATAAAGGGGCTAGACACTAAAAGATACATTTAAAAAGTCCTAAAATGTTGTTGCTCACATTTCAGTATTTGTCATATGTGTGTAGACTGAGACCAGAAACTGTATTCCAGAAATGTAGAAGTTATTAAACTGATATTATAATAATGCATTCTGAAAAGAGATGTGGGTTCAAATCCTTCATTTTCCAAGTTATTAACCTTCTCTAAGATTTGGTTTCCTCACGTGTAAAAAGGAGCTGAAAATACTTACCATGCAGAATTGTTGCAAGATTATAATGAGGTGATTTATGCATGTTATTAGATATACTCTTAAAACAACATAGTTACTAACTTGTAGATATTATCATCATTCTTCTTCTTCCTATAGATTCTTAAGCTTCTTATTTTGTTCAGAAAATGTGGCTACCATTTAACATCTCTTTTTGATATAGAGAAAAGTATTTTATAGACTGTAAATGTATTTTTAAAATGGTTATAACAATGTTACTCACATTTATTGAAATGGCTATCTTGTTTTTTGGAAAGTTTCTCTATTGTTAAGAAATTAAACTGCCACCCATAGCTCAAGGAGTAGGGTGCTTGCCCCATATACCGGAGTGGTGGGTTCAATCCCAGCCCCAGCCAAAAGTGCAAAAAAAAAAAAAAAAAAAAAAAAAAAGAAAAAAAAAGAAAGAAAGAAATTAAACCAAGAGCATCTCATATCAACAAATAATCTACAGTTGCTGACATCATGGTGCCTTTTTCATGATCCTGTTGGCCAAAGTTTTCTATGTGGGTAATAAGACCCTTCAACTGTTAGGTGAGACTAATGTTTGTTCCTTCTTTACTAGGTATTTGATCTATGCCAGGTGACCAAAACACTGAGCCCAATCCTGCTTTGGGAAGCAGATATTTTAGGGTCATTTCACCAAGTGAAAAGCATTCTGAGAATGACCAAATCTGCCTGGAGAATCCTTAGTGTCTTCTTAGAGGAATTGACAATCAAGATGAATCTAGAAATGGTAAATGGGTTTTGGTGATGGGAGTAGAATGAATATGTAATTCCAGGGAAAGAAAACCTTTTGGGCAAATGATCTGTCTGAAAGGAAATGGCTTGTTTTGAGTGGGCAGACAATTAAGCATGATGACTTCAGAATTTCTACATAGAGCTTTGGGGGCAGTGTTTCAGTTGGGAAAAAGAGCTAGGGTATTTGCATGGAAGCTGAATTAGCATAGCTTCTTGACATTAAATTGGTAAGCTGCAGCCAGGGACCCACTGGGAAACCCACGTGGCTTTGATCCGCACCTACTGGCACTTGGCCCTCTGCTTGCAGCAGCCAGGGACTCCACTGGGCCTCAGCTTGCCACCTGCTGTAGCCAGGGACTCCACCGGTATCCCCTCACCAGGACACTGCCTGCCACCCACAAGGGCCAGGGACTCCACCTGGAACCTGCCCGACCTCTGCCTGCCTGCCTGGGCCAGGAACTCCAGGAGACACACAACCCATGTCTTCTCTTACCCCTCTCTGCCTCCAAAACAGCCCCACCCATCTGGCCAGGGACTCAGGAGGTGGAGTGACCTGTGCCCTCCGTCTGGAGCCATCATCCCAGCCAGAGACTGCTGGAGGCCTGGGCTCCCTTTGCAAAGGCCACGGGGTGCCCCATCCCAGGCCCTGCTGCTTGATCTGGGTGTGCCACACTCTAGAGCTGCTTCCACAGCCAGAACTCCCTGGGTGGGGCAGTCCCAGAGGAACTACACAGGAACCCTACAAAGATCTAGCAAAAACAGAGTGATCCTGCCGGGATCTGATGTGGGAAAGACATCTCCCCAACTCTGAGGATGGTCATAGGCAACAGTGAAAAATAATCATGAGGCAGAACCAACCAAAAAAACTCTGGCAATATGAATAATCAGAGTAGATCAAGTCCCCTAAGGAGCAACAAGGTAGATACAGCACAAGATCCCTTGCATAAGCAAATGGCAGAGATGTCAGAAATCGAATTCAGAGTCTGGATAGCAAATAAGGTGAACAGAATGGAGGAAAATATGGAATTGAATTTCAAGCAGTAATCCAAAACATGACCCAAAAGATGTCTCAAGAATTCAATGAAAGGGGAAGGAGCCAAGATGGCGGTCTGCAGCCAGCTTTCTGCAGATGCTCCTGTCCAGAAGGAGAGTTAAAGGACAGAAATTTAGTGAGAAAGCCAACGGTTTGGAACTGAGCCAAGATACAAGGTCGAGGAACGAACATCAACCCTTCTGGAGAGACCTGTGACCCCAAGGATACAAATAAAAGGTACAGAGCACATCACCAGGTGGACGGGAGTCCCCTCCCCCAAGAGAACAGCTTGCAGTATATGCCATACCTCCATACAAACAAGCGAGCAGAGTTCAGATGTCCTCCCACTCTACCCCATGGGAAAGCCCCTCTAAAAACCAGACCTCCTTCCCTTGTGCCGCGGGACTCTCCTGCCACGCATAAAGCTGTATAAAACTGTATATATTCTCTACCTGCAAGTTGGAACTCCTGGCACTCCCTTCCACTCTCACCCTGAGGTCTGGAGGTCTGTCCCCCACGGAGTCCAGATTCTTGAACACTTTCTCGAGGGGTGTGGACAGGGCATGGGTTGCCACTGGTCTGTGCTGTTCTCCAGCTTGGGAGCAGTGAGAGAGTGACCCAAAAAATGGCTGGCTGAAAAGCAGCTGGCCAAAGCGGACCAAAGCTTTGCTAAATTTCAGCCACACCTGGCCCTCAGGGAATGACAGCTGAGACGAAGGGCTGAAGCTCAGGACTATTAGCGGCCCAGCATCTCCTCCACAGGGCAGAAATTCTGCGAACTTGTTCTGTTCTATCAGCTTTTTCATCTACTTTACATCAATCAGGGACAGGGCTGGAACTGAGTGAATCACCCCAGCCCCCATCAAGTACCCAGGTTATTAGGCCTCACCTCCCCCCCCCCCATCAACACTGACATAACCGGTGGACTGGCTGAGGAGCCACAGAGCCCCGAGTGACCTAGGCAGGTGCAAACCTCTAGAGCGTCTGCTCATTGGAGGGAAATGGACCACAGCCCTGCAGGGTTACCAGAGACTGGGTGCGACAGAGGGGCAAGGCAGGGAAAGAGGCATCAACCTTCCCAGGCTAATTTACTGGCTTGGGGGGGCCCTCCTGAGCTCACAGAACACTGGAATGAGTTATACTAAAGCTGCCAGCAGACTTCAGCTGTCTAGTTGCCAGAGACTTTTCAACTCTTTGATTGGAGGTTGATACTGTCTGGGACAATTGTTTGGTACCTCTTTAACTGGGCCAATCACCCGAGGACTTTCCAACATTGTACACTGGGTGTGTGGTAGTGGGAAGGTTTGATTTTCCTTTCCAAGTGTTGTGGAATTGTTGTGGGAGAATACT